>VXAA01001523.1:591555-617767 GCA_013399115.1 Anseranas semipalmata | reverse complement strand
AAAAAAATTTTTTATTATTATTATTTTCCCTTAGAGTTTTCTATAAAAAGAAAGGACTCATTCATTAAAGAGAATATGTGGGGAGCTTTCATAAAACACATTGACCCTAACCAGGTGAGTGCAACAGCAGGCTGCTCATTATCCTTGGATAGTTCCACAGCATACGTAAGTCCGGAGGATAAGAAAATTTAATGATCTGCTGGGATAATCTGATGGCCAGTAGCATTTTTGAGATACACGCTGAGATTAGGGTAAAAGAAATCAGATGTCAAGCTGTGCTGTGATTATGGAAAGACAAAGAACTAAAATCACCTCTTCCTCCCCCTTGCCTTTCCCTGCATTGTTTTACCTCTCTCCTCTGGCATTATGGTTTTCATTATATTATCTTGTCTGCCTATAAAGACGCATGTGTCAATCATGGCTAGATATAGCTACCGACTTAATAGATCAATAACCTGACTAGATAATAGTACAAATGGCTACAAATTGGCTATAATTGGCTAGGGACTTCAATAGGCCTTATATGGGACACACTCCTCCCTATTACAATTCCAGTGACATTGTATGTTACAGTTCAGGACAGAGTTACAAAAATCACAGAGGACACCGTCCTCGCTCTGCTCTCTGTGCTGGTTCCCCACCAAACACAGCGGTCAGCTCCAGGAGGACCATCCACAGTTCTCCCCAAGCTATACTGTTTTTTCACTAACCTGCACTGTCATGCTGGTACCTTTACTGTCCCAGATCCAGCTGTCCACCAGCCAGGGGAAACCTGTGAGTCCAAGGACCAGGAGCACTAACAAGACGTTCAATGGAACAATGGACTTCACGAGGTGTTGGCATAAATGCAAAACCCATTCCTGTGATCAAATCAACCACAATCATCCCTGAAGGGAGAACTCAGACACAAACTAAATAATGCTTTTTTTTTTTTTTTTTCCTGTTTTGAAGTCACACAAGTTAGAATGAAGAAAGCCCTAAAAGGTCCCTGGACAGTTAAGTGTCACAGAATGAATTTAATCCTTGGAGAACAGCAGGCTAACTAATGGGGACATAACATAATAAGAACTATGAGTCCCAGCTGAGGTCAAAGCCCAGTGTCTACCCTACAGTAGAAACTTCAAGGCAAACTAGAGGAAAAAACATGACAGAAGATGACAGGCATTTTAGGAAAAATCTCTGTTTGGTAGACTTTTCAGTTCAGACCACAGTGTCAAAAGGGAGACAAAGTTATCTTTATGAATACCTATTGCCATCTGTATAGAAGGCAGCTTTCTTTTTCACTCATTAGTGGGTATCAGGTCTCCATTTTGTAGAAATTCATTCATTCAGTCATGGAATAATATCTGCCATGTCACTGATGTAAGTAATGACATATAATGAATAGACACTGGGCTAAATTTTCAGAAGCAATTAGTGATTTTGCATGAACAACCAAGGTATCCCTTAAAGGCCAATTTTTCAGAATGATTTGGGCCTTTACCTGCTGAATATCAGTACCATGATCTGCCTGCCCAAATGGGACAGCTAAAAGGAGAGGCATCCAAAATCATTAATCTCCATTGAACACTTGCACCTTAGCAAACCACTAATCCATAGACTCATGCTTGAGGAGAGAAACAATCACCTAGGCCTACATACATAATGAACAACTTTGAATGTCTCCATCACTTGGCAGAAGTTTGCAAGGAGTGAAAAAAGAGAGCTAATTTCATCAAATAAATCATTCGTGACAAATGGCTCATCCAGTGCTAGCTCTCAGAAAATTATTATTAGCATCAGCTGGGCTGGGTATGACAACCTATATTCAGGCATTCTTTTTACTTTTCTGCTTGTCCTTCACTAATTTCTGTTATGGATAGAGGTCAGAGAGGAGTGAGAAGAGGGAAGTTGTGTGGAAACTAATGCAATCATTAGGTCATTTTTAACCTTGCTGCAATTATCATACAGAAGGAGCCAACTGAGAATAATGGAAGGCGAGACTGTAATTTAGACTCCCCTGAATATACCCTCACTTAGAAGCCATCAGGATTTCTAGGTTTAATCATGCAGGAGTGAGCAGCTCCTGAGCACTCCTATGTTACTCACTTCTCAGCATACACACACGTGGTTTGGCATCCTGGGCCCATGTTTTTAAACCAGCGTGCCTTTCTAAGGCTGATGCTGTCGTATTTTTTTGATGTGGATGTGGAAGGAAATGGGATAGAAAATAGGGCTTACAAGGGGGCCTGAATCATGGTGTCTCTGAGCTTCTTCTGGGCAAGGTCCTTGCTGAGGGCTGGGCTGAAAGTTAGTCTGGACTAAACTACAAATATATATATATATATATATATATATGTATATATAATATTGTATACTTACATATATGCATATATACACACATATATGTACATATGTATATGTATGCAGATATACACACACAGAAATATGTGTAAAACAGGAAATAAAACAACGTAAACTCACCCCTCACTAGGAGATCCATTTATCACATACTTACAGACTCAAAATGTTTATTTCCTCTAGGAAGTGGATGCGTTTGCATAAGAATGAAACAATTCCATGTAGACCTACCACTGTCTTTTCAAAGCAAAGTGATTTTAACTCCATGAGGGATAGCTGATTATACCATAATGTGTAGGCCTGAGTCAGATACACTCACATTACTTCTGACTTGAGCCAGCTTGAGGTATAGGAAGCCTCTTTCTGCCAGCCTGGATTGCCGATTACACTGGAGTTAATGAATCCCTCCTACTTGGTAAAGATCTGCTGACAACATGAGAATATTAACATAATGTAGCTATGCAGAGTGGTGGATATTCAGGGGTTCTTTTGCAATCAATGTATTTTGCATTAGTTAAAAAAAAAAAAAAATCCTTAGTGATTTTGAGCAACCACTATCAAAACTAAGCCAAAATAAAAAATCCTACTTAATGCACTTTTTTTTTTCCTGACTCTCAGGGGCTTTTTTCTGCTTGTTCTAAGGATAATTATCTATACTTGGATGATGTTATGAATTCCAGGGCAAGGAAAAGAAAATCAAACTTTCAGTTGAGAGTTTTTATGGCCAGGATTTAAACTAGACTGAACAAGTCCCTCTAGGTTCCTATGCAGGGGGGAAAATCCCAGTCAGTCAAACCTCCTGTTCACTACCTAGATGTGCGTTGAGTCAGTTGAGGTTCAGGCAGAAAGTGTGAAACAGTGCCACTGAGATTTCATTGAGCTGACATGAAGGAAGGCCCTCCAGGCTGTGTACAGGGCTGAAGACAGAGGGTAAAGAGCAGCAAATCATGCTCTGGAGCCCACCAAAATCCCTGACCTCACTTTAAGCTGTCATCCACACAGTTTGACCATGAGGTGAGTTTGAACTTGAGACCAGAATTAGGCTTACTTTCAAAGTTTGCAGAGATGTATCCAGGGCCATAAGACAGGATTAAGCCACAGAAGAAGAGTGTGGCAGAGCCATGTTAGCCCAAGTTGTCTTTGCTTTCTCAATTGGAATCTATGCCATTATCTCTCCGTCGATTTGCAAGTCAGTTTTGTAAATGTCACAAAACAACTCAAGAGTTCATGTGGGATGACAGCATATGACCCAAATCTTATCCAAATAGGCAGTGAACTAGGGCACACACCCCTTACTTGACCTTGTTTCTCCATTGTAGGGGTTATGATGCTCATCACAGGCAGATCCAGACAGCAGAGAATCTCAGCAGTGATGGGAAGGACAAAGGCACTCAGAAACCTTCCACGCAGAAACCTTCAGCATTGTCTAATATGAAGAAGCAAAAGTGGAAATTAACAGTATGTATTGACACGTACCCTCTACGCGTGTTAGTACCACTTATGCCATTGCATTTATTATAAGCAACTCAATTCCTGTAGTGCAATTATAGCAGATGGATAAACAAGATACAATATACTGTTCACTTTATGACAATGATCACATAATTCCAGCTTTACTGCTTCTAACTGTTTGCATGAAACACTAGTTAATAAAGCTTTGAAAGTCTGTCGGATAAGGATATATGAATGTGTAAAAGATACAAGTGAAGTTATTACCCAGTATAAATATACCTAATTGTAAAACTATTGAAGCTGTGTCAGGGATGACCAGGAGCCATTCTGTCTATAAGGTTCTCCTTGACAAAGGCTGAGTGGTGATGATGACCAACTATAATCTTTGCCCTCCACTTTTGTTCTTTCCATATCTACATTTTTGTCCCATTTAGACCATAGGCCTTTGAGAAACATCCTTTTTCTTCCCACTCTATATGTATATGTACTGTAGTCCTGATCAGAATAAGAAGGTTGTAGATGCTTGGACAATATTGCAATAGGTCAATCATTACAGAGACAATTATAGCAGTCCGTGAGCACAACAATGTATAAAAAGTTTGGTGGCTGAAGGGGAAATAGGAGTCACAAAGATCTTAGGAGGATGGAGGGTTAATTCTTTTATCACAAAAACATGTTAGTGGTGTTGTATTCTGTGGTTTAATGCTACTGATACATCCATTTCATTAAGTGGATGCAGTCCTCTTTGCTGACACATATTCACTTGAGATGATTGTATTATTGAGGTATCTCACAAAAACTGATATGACTTCATGTCAGTGATTTTAGCAAAACTGCAACTTGCTGGTTTCAGGTTTGTAGATTTTAAATCCAGAATGGACCATTTAGCAATCCTTTTGGTCCTGAATTAGAAAATGTGTTTCATAAGAATTAAAATCCTGGTCAGCATGAAGAGATGAAAGGGTGCTTAACAAAAGATCAGACACTGGCTATACCTAGTTGAATCCTTTCTCTTTTCTATCACCTCAGCAGTCACAGAAATAAAAGGTCAAGAAGAAATCTGTGATGTTGTGCTTGTTAAGTGATATGCCATGACTCTAGTTTATGCTTCTGGTACCTAAGATTTCCAGAGGAGCTCCTTTCTGAAAATTATTCAATTCCCAGACCCACTGAATATACACTGTTGCCCCTGGGAATTGCTATTTTGAAAGCTACTTCTTAAACTTTCTGGGTTAGAACATCCCCTGATGGAACTCTATGTAGCTCCAACTAATTTTAATGCTGACTGACATCAGCTGGATGTCATATTGTGCTAAAATAAACGCAGAAGCCAAATTCGAAAGGTTTTATATCATTTCAAGCTACCTGGAGAAACCAGTACTGTTTAGCTCTGGGGATCTTGTGCTAGCTTGTCTCACACTGATACAAAAGAAGATAACATCAAATGAAGAGCACATGGAGCAAATAGATTTTTTTAATTCTGTGCTAATCTTCACAGTTTTTTTTTTTTTTTATAAGCTCTTCTTAAAGTGTAGATGATAGGCTATTTACTGGGAATAATCCTGTTAGGAGGATACTGTTGTAAACACACATCTCTTAATATATCTCATTCTATAAGGACACCAACATTTGAAACCAAAAAGTGATTCCTACCCCTATTTTTCTCAGAGATCTCACCTTTATCACAATCCATAATCTGCATTCATGATGCCAAACCATAAGCCATAAACAATAAAGCAGAAGCAAGACAGACACTTTAAGAAAAGGGTAAGTTTTGCCTCTTTGATAGCAAGGGACTTGGTGTGAGAAGGCATCATGCTACGTACTCATTAATTGTTGAACAAGGGATCCCCTGCATGTCAGGTTGTTCTGAAAGAGAAAACTAAACTCCACCAAAGACATTAAAAATCATTGCTTTGATTTGAATGTGTTTTGTTTTTTTTTCATGGGTTGTTGAATGAGCTTCTATCTCACCCAAGTATGGGGCCAAATATTGTCACACCAGGATGACAGGCTAGAAACTTCCCTCAATTCCAGAACACCTTGAAAGCAAGAAGGATCAGCATCTGGCCACAAGATGTCTAGTATTTGACTTTTTGTCTGCTGAATGACTAAATTATGTGCTTTTCTTCTCTATTATATATTTTCTGAAGATAAACAGTTATTTTAATGGAACAGGAGATTGCATAGTCTTTGTGAAGTCCTTGAGCTTTCTGCTGGCTATGGGCTTCTCTGTTTAAGTCCAGATGAGCTATACATCTAGCAAGCTTTACATTGACATTACTAGGAAGGTGTAATGATTGTCGGTCTGATGTCAGCAGGAGGTGCTGTAAAGATGGGGAAGAAAAAAAAAACAAACCAAAAAACCCTCAACCCCCCCTACAGACATTCAAGAAGAAATCTTGTACTGTTGAGTAATTGCAATTCTCAAAGAAAAAAATAGACTTGGATAAACCTGGAGGCACCTTTATGTTTTCCCTTTTGAAACCTTCCATCTCCCTGACATTCCGCTTTGCTGTTCTGTCATTCCTGTCACCATGCCATGCTGGGCAAGTTCCATTTTCAGTGGGAGGGAGCATTTTCGGTCCTCAGAGACCCCACTGTGCAAAAATTTAAAACAAACAAAGTCTTTGTTGAGATTTTTTAAAAGTCTTTTAATCAGCAAACAGATACATTCTTTGTCTGTTGGAAGAGAAGCTGCAATTATTGGGGGAATTTCATTTCGAATGGCACATATGTTCTTCGTGTGGGTGGTGAGGTAGGCAGGCATCTCAGTGGTAGGTTATAGTTGTGTTTATTATATACTTTGAATGTTACTTTGCTGATATCAGTATGGTGCTTTTTCCCAGGGTGCACAGGAAGCCCAGAGCAGTAAAGAGCCTCCCTTCCATGCTATTTTCCCCCTTGTAAAGAAATCACAATTGAGATTGTAATTGTCAAGTTATGCAGTCACAGAAATTGTATCCCAGGGAAGTGTGTCTTGCTGCAAGTTACTGCCGTCCCTCTGTCTAGACAGAATATGGCTGAACTTCTCTCTTGTGTTTCCCCATTTTTTCTGGTTCTTTCCTGTGTGAATCCTTTTCACCTCTTCCCCTCTCATTCAGTTTCTTCTCACCAGTCTATCAACACCCTTTTTCTTCTCATGACCAACCAGGTCATGTGCCATCAAATTATGCTCTTGCTCAGGATCCCTTTGGCTCTCACACTGTTCCTAAAACCATCAGTGATGTGTGGATTGCCTTTTTTTTTTTTTTTTTCTGATTGAAACTGATATTCCTTTTAACTGCTTCTTTCTTCCCTGAAAGTCTATCATATTTTCCACATTATGTTTCCATCTCTGCTTTCCGACTCTTCCATTAATGTTCCTCCAGCCTTCGACAGCTCCAGTGAGAGCTTTGATATCTTCAGTTTTGCTTCCTGTTCTCCAGTTTGGGAGAAACACTTCTATCCCACTACGGATAATTTTCCTACTCACTCTTTTTCATTGCTTTACATGTTGTTTTGTTATTACTAGCTTTACAAACCTATCTTCACCTGTCACTGTCTGCCCTTGAATTAAAAAATGGAGGGCAGGCTCTGTATCCCGCTGCATGGAGGAAATATTGCTGATAGAAGAGCTGCAGGGCTAAAGCCAATGGCTAAAATGCTCAAACTTTTCTATGCAAGATTTCCCTGCAACCTCGTCTTCTTGATCTATGGCTGTTTTATGACAGTGAAGCAACCACATATTAGATTCATCTGGCCTAGTGCTTTCATATTTCATCTGTGTATATGTTGAAATGTATTTGCTATTTGCTGTGTGTATTTGCTATTGCTCTTTTGTATTTGATGAAATGTTTCTTTTTCCATCGCGTAAAGGCTCTTTGGGTGGGACTCAGCCACCCAAATATGAGCACATACTGTTATTTTAAACATTGCAGGGGTTCCTGTTTGCCCGGTTACTGCCTCTCCAGGAGGATACGAGTCTCGCACAGGTCGTGTGCTCCATGCAGATGTCTCACACTGCTGCAGTATGCCTTACCCCTGGCACACGTACCCTACTGCATCTGTGTATGAAATGGCTGTGATTAAACGACACAGCATCTCCCTTCTTATCTTGCCATCTTAAGCGTTCTCCGGCAACCTTTCTGGAAGTCACAGGAGTCACACTTGTACAGAAACCAAAATTAAACTGTCCCCAGACTTCCACGTTTTGGCAGAACACTGGTCAGGCTTTATTTTATTCAACCGTTTATATTATCAGCAACTAGAAGCCCTCATCATTGTCCTGTGCATCATATATAAATGCTAAAAAAGATGGACAGTGGATTCAGCACCCGTTTAACTGATTTATTTGTGGACCTTGGATTGAAGGAGAATTTTAGGGAGTGATTTGAACAGGGAGAATGAGAAATTTTTGGTTATTTATAGAGTTCTCAAGAGGTACATGAGAGGCTGGCTGAGGGGCTTAATTGAAAATGTAACCTGTAAGAGAAAGAGTCTGAAAACATGCACCTGAAGGAGGCACACATTATAGCAAATGAGAAACAAAACCATATTACGCTTTCCTAATGCAAATAAAGGCTGAGTGAAAATGTTAAGACAGGAATAATCACAAAATAGAAAAATGGAAGAAAGCAAAATAGAAATCAAGCAACATAAACCAAGAGGAACAACCTCATCAGAAAGGTTCAATCCAACCATTGTGGAGGTCAGACTGGACTGCTGCATCCTTTTCTATGACTTTCATTAGCTTAGCTCTCATCTTGGGAAATATCTGCTCACCACCATGGATCTTCTGCGTAATATTCTGCTGGAACCCTTTTTTTTTTTTTTTTCCTAATTCTCTTAAGTGTTTTCCCTGAATCGGGTTGTAGTCTGTTTTGGAGTAATATCCCCTGTGCACATCAACATTAGATTGTCATACGTTTGTTTATTACTACAGGCCAAAAAGGATTTTTGCAGTGCCTCTTTCAAAATCTGAGACCTGTTATGATTCCACTGAATTATGCTGATTAATATGAGGGTCTTTTCTATATTTCTGTCTTAACACACACACACACACACACACACACACAGATATTTCTGCAGAAAAATTAGAAGGTGAAATATAGCTCCTTTTTCCTGGCACATATTTTTCCCTTCCATATCCTACATGGAAAAGACAAGACAGAATTTTCCACCTATTATGTCTTGAAAACAAACCACCAACAAAATTCTCCATAATTACAGAGAGTTTCAAAATGTTAGAGATAATATTGAAATGTTGACAGGCATCTAACTTTTAGTGGGGAGAAATGAGTGATTTAGTTTGGATGAGCTAATAATATATTTCCAGTGGTAAGTAACAGCTCTCCATTCCGGATAAAAATGATTATTTTAATAAGGCTTGAAATTGCAGGCATGATATGTGCTGTGATAGTACGTAGGATGAACCAGTAATGCAAAACCAAAAACACTAAATGGAGCTTGAGCAGGGATCCTCTGAGGAATTACTGAAGATTATAACAATAGTCTGTTAGCCATTGAAATTAGATTTATATGACTTTGCATAAAACAATTATTTGAAATCTGAAAAAAAAATACCCAGAAGCTTTTTTCCTTTGCCTTTTTCTGTCTTTTAAAATGCTTTTCTTTTTAATATTTAAAATGTATTTTCACACTTTATTGTTTTTTCCTGTTTTCAAGGATGATGCACAACTTAATTCTCCTACTGTTTAAAGACTACAGGATACATCTCGAGTTATCACATTAATATTGGAGGAAAGGTCTAGCATTTTCAAGGTTTCAAGGTGCAAGCTGGGGGTGCTGTCAATGTGATGTGCTTATTATATTTTATCAGTAAAGATATGTTAGACAGTAACCATCCCTGGAAGAGGCTCATGGTCTGCTATAAAGCAGTTCCATGAACACAGGATGCCTACGTTCATCCTGGTAGCTGGCTATGTTACTGAGGGCATCTCAGCTCCTCTTTCTGTCTCCGATTCTCTCCTCATCCCTCTTTCCTCCGCAAGCTAAAAGCTCTTTTGGGAGAAGCTGACAAAATCGACTACACAAGGCTGTGCTTAGCACAACAGGACCCTCATCTTGGCTGGAGCTTTTTGGCAATGCAGTGATACAGATGCTACAATAACAAAGGTTTCACATCGAAAGATCAATAGGTGCTAGGCATTATTTCTCTAAAGCTTCCTCTGTTTTATGATTAGTAGGGAACAATTCATATACAATCCATCACCCTCATAAGAGTTTTGTGAGAATTAATTATATAATGCTTGCACAGTGCTTTGAAGATACAAAGTCAGATCCCTTGCTGTGTTAGAGTTCAGATTGCACAAATTAGCCTAAAATAGACAAAGCAAAAAAAAATTGTCTACAGGATTTCTTGGCTAGTGGAGAGCAACCGTGGAGGTTATATCACCAACATCAACAAAAATCTATGGCTTGTATTATCCAAAGGGTCTTAGGAGATGATCTTTTTTGGCTTAAAAATATATATCCATTAATTTCTTCACAGTTAAATCACAGCTCGTCATCAGCATTCACCTATTTGTGGGGCAGAGCTGGAAACAGACCCTGATGTCTTTTGGTCCTCTGAATGCCTTTGCTGTTATTTTGATGGAGAAGGCCATGGAAGAACCACTTCACTCACTGGCAAATGATGGGGATTCAGTACACAAAAATGATGGCAGTCCGGGTAGGAAGCTGTGATATTTTTTTCCAGAAGCAGAAAAGAGACTAGGAGAAAATGAGTGAAAACCAAGCCCTCAAAACAGCATCTGTAAGTGCTTTTGATGCTCTGATTTTGTCCAAGCATAAAAAAGTGAAGAGCTGTTTCACAAGCACTGCTCATCCACTATTGACTTCAATTATGAATCACAGTTCTTGCTAGCCTGTAAAATACCTCTGTGTGTATGTACACGTAGGTGCAAGCTTTCTCCTCAGAGAGGATGGCAAGAGCTGATGCAGCCGTGTTTGCACAAGGTATTAACTAGACTCTTATCCCTTTCTCAGAACACCCTCCTGTTTCCTCTTATTTAAAATCCAAACTCTTCTAGTGAAGCNATTAATAATAATAATAACTAATGATAATACTAAAAAAAACCCACCACCAATAAAAACCCACAAACAAAACAGTGAGCAAACAAACAAAGCACTTCTATGAGAAATTGCACAGAAAGCATGAGTCTGAGAGAGCAAGAAACAAGCCCAGCTTTCTGTGAACCCAGAGTTGTCCTGGAATCGCTAAAGTAAGTTTTAATGTTGTGCCTTTCTCTTTTGCAGTTAGGATTTTAAACAGTCTTTGCTTTTCTAGATTTCTGTACATAGTTTTTCTAAAAAGCAATCAAACCAGAACGTTTCTCTTGGAGAAAATGGCAGGGTTTTATATTCCCTTCCATTTGCAAGAAAAAGGAAATTAAAAATGCTTTTTCTTATATAAACATAAAAAGATTGGAAAGTTTTAAATTGGCAGTGTTAATATAGACTCTTTTGAGGATGTTTTCACACAGAAAAGTTTGCAACTTCAAAACAATTTTCTTTCCCTTGAACTAATTTTATGAAATTTTAGAATGTTCTTCTCATGTGAATGTGAAGGAAGAAACAGTGTTTTTTTGACAGGAAATGCTCTGACAAGTCAAAAACAGTCTATTAAGTCAATTATATCTATGGCAGATACTGAAGAGGTAGTGTGAGTGCAGCCGGCATCTGGAAAAGAGTGTGGCACAAGCTACTCCTGTTTAGTGTCATGGACCTTCTGGCGTCCTTCCTTTTCTCCAAGGGATGGGTCAGCAGCAGGGGAGAAAACCAATAGTTGGAGCAGCACACTGAAGCTTCTGCTTTTAACTCCTGACAAGCACAATTTTCAAAAACACTGAGCACTTCTCATGCCAATTCCAGTCAATGTCACTGCAGATATTTAGCAGCTTGAGAAATTGCTCTGTCTAATTTGGGGCCATTCTTAAAGTTTTTCTCATTAGGAAACCCTTGTACAACAGAATTAAAGATTACTTACCTGTTGCACAGAGACAGGTAGTAGATGGCAGATGTAAATAATTTTAAAGGATTTTTTGTTCCTTTGATGAAAGTTATTCTGGAAGTGGGAAAATACACTTACTTTTCTACTGGCATTTTTGAACAAATTTTTCAAGGGTCTATTTAAATAGATGGAATAACTGGTTTAGAAGTCAGGGGATAAGTTCAGTACTACAAAGGCAGCAGAAAAAGAAGTCATCCTCTCCTTTTCATGCTCATTATTTAAGTTTTGTTTGCATTTTTGTTCACAGCTAGTGTAAAAACAAAATGTAAATTGCACAATCAAACATTTGGAACAGCCTCTTTTATCAGTGTATAATTCCCAGCGTGTCAGGGACATCTAATAACATCCTATTACGGATCACTTATCAGATAGTTGTTGAGTTAACTGCTAGTATCTTCTTTGCCATCCCCCATAATTTGATGTGAATAGGTTCTGATATTTGCAAGGTGGTAATAATCTTCCACATTCTTATGCAGCACTTTCTCTCTCATTCCTAGGACTCATCTCCAGTTCCTGTTCTTGGTAGGTTATCACCTGAAGATGGTAACACTATACGCATTATACTGTTTCTTCATGCTTGCCCTTATACTCTTCACACTGTCCACTGCTGGAGACACCATATTGGGCTACACTGACTTTGTTCTGGCTTGATTGGGCTTCTATTATATTTGCAATTGCTGATGATGATCTGCATGTTTTCTAATGCAGATGTAGATTTACCCAGGATAGCTAAGAGCACTAAAGCTCCTGCATTAGCACTGCCTGCCTGCAGTGGACATTGTAATTGTCTTTGACACTCCTACCATCCCATTATTTACGCAGCTGGCTGTGGCTGTCTTTAGTGCCTGTTGCTAACCTAATGCTACATAGATGTGGGCGAGCACCAGTTCTGAGGACACAGATCCCACTCCCCTTTCACTAGCAACAATCACAGCTTTTTGACTAGTCAAGCGCTGGGACCACTTTCCACTGCTGTTCTGGGACACTCGCCAGCACAAAGGGGTGTGAGTGCTGGGAGTGGTGAGAGCATCTGTTTCACCCCCGGGGCCCAGAAGCCTGAAAGCCTGGTCTCTACCAGGAGCAGCATCTGCTCCTCTGCCCTCCATGGAGCACTCAGCTCCCAGATTTGCTTGGAGCAGCTGTCTGCAGACAACATCCAGCCACAGGTAGGGAAGGGAGGTGGGAAGAGGCAGGAGCCACAGGCTCCATCATCACTGGCAAATCTCCAACTGGCTTTGTGCATTCTCACAGCATTTTTCATGAGGATCCAGGTAATCAGGCAGAACAATTCTGGCCAGGAAACCTGGCCTGTGAACTCTCTCTCAGTGTTAGGAAAGAAGTTTTGTTCATGCACAGCCTCTGGTAGCAGTCAATGTATGCAGTTTGATTGGGCTCTTGAGAATTATAGTGCAAATTTCTTATTTCTTATTGTTCCCTTTCAGTTATGATTTCTTAAGCACTCTGGTTCTGAGACATTAGTGCTACAGGTTTCTTGGTACATTACAGTGCATACATATTGCGTCAGTTGTAATGTCTGAATGTGCAGCTGTTAGTTAAAGATAGCTTTAATTTTTCCAGACCTGCTTTACCTAGAAATTTTATTTTTAATCAAATGGAAAAACTAAATAAGCGGTGATTTTATAATATTATGTCACAGACTGACCAAAAGTTGCTATTCTTAATGCATCATTAGTACTCCTCACTATAGCAGGCCTTTCTTGAAGTTTTTATTCATAACCAGAAATACCTGAGACACTTGGGTTAACCCTTGCCTCTCTTCCTGCAAAATACCCATGAAAAATGACTGAGGATCTCTCAGGATCATTCATAACAAAATAGCAGAATATCTTGTAGTGCACAGGTTGTGGTTTGTTTGTTTGTTTTCCTGTGCAGATACTAATTCAGCACTCAGCTCAAGTCACCATAAAGTACATGAACACATTTCCTAATAAAAAGTGAAGTTTCCCTACAGGAGTAGTGAGCTGTCAGCTATCTTTCTGCCTCCCTTTATTTATTTTTCTCCCTTTCCCTTTTGCTAGCTCTTGTCAAATTTCTCTGGAATATTTCTTCTCTCTTTGCTATTCTGCAAGAACAGAGGAAAAGAAAATTGGGGGAAAAAAAAAGCTAGGGACTTTAAAGTTTAAAAAATAAACACAATTTGGGAACTGTAGAAGCAGCTGTTAGTTGCACAGGCCATAATTTACTAGAATACACATGGCTGTCGTCAGCAAAATTAGTGTTTGCTTGGGTTTGCATTTCAGGCAACTCACCACTTTGAAACTAACATATAACAAAGACATCAAGGAGGAAAAAAAAAAAAAAAAAGTGTGTGTGTGTGTGTGTGTGTGTGTGTGTGATTTTTATTCCAGCACACTTACTCTCTTATAAATTCCCCTTCTTGAAAAACAGTGTAATTTCTTTCATTTTATGATTACCAGCATCATTTTGGGAACAGCAGCAGTCTAGTTACCAACAGCACAGCCTCATGGAAACCCAAATTCCAGGTAAGGAATGACTGTGAATGCGGGAGGTTTATGAACTGGTTGAAAAACTACTGTTGCTTGGCTTGACTACATTTCATTTCCCTTCCAGCAATGTGTATACTTAACGTTAAAGGTAAGAAAAACCTGACTTGTGGGGTCCTGCTCTAAGGGCTTCTGCTCCTCTATCTATTACTAGTAGAGAAGAATTGCATTTCAAATGCTTGGAAATTTGGAGGTAAATGAGCCAATTCCTTCAGTTCAATTTAAATCCACCATGTAACAAAAAGAAATATACCTTGGGGGTTTCTTAAACTGTCGGTTGAGCAAAGAGCACCCAAAAGTGACTCCAGGCATTCCTCCATTCCCCTACAGCATCCCCTGTGCCTGCCACACCATTTTAGGGTCTCTCCCTGGGAATCCCACACACCGTCACTGAGGTCTTCCAGCGCCCTGCCCCATTTCCTCCCCATCCATCCCTGAGTCCTGGCCTTCATTGTCTCTTCCCCATCTGTGTGTCTCTCATCATGTCCTCTCACCTTGCTATATCCTCCTCTCTCCCACCTCTTGGCTTGCTTTCCATCCATTTTTCCCTTCCTTCCTCTTCCACTGCAAACCCTCTTGAAGGGCTCTCCTATTTTTCGTCCTGTATGTACTATGCACAACATTTTTTTAAAAGAAAATGAAACTGCTGCCTCTTATATATTCAAACAGAAAGAGCAGACTACACAGAAAATCCCTGTTTGCAGCCAAGTAGTCGAGAGGCCCGCATTTCCTCTAAAACTTCTTCTAAATTTTGAATTGCACCAAATCCCACTAAACTGTGTGTAGCACTATCTAAAGCCTTCACAGGGTAGGGTAATTAGACCTGTAAAATCACAGGTCAGCTGTGATTCTGTAAAGCTGAAGTGTCAATGCTGTGTTAGCACTCGCATGGTTAGTGCAAAACATGCACAACTGATATTTGCTTATGGAACTGGTGCAAAAGGGGTGAGAGGAGGGAATGCAAGGTGTTCCAGATAAAACAGAAACTGCTAAAAAGTTTGGTTCAAAACAAACTGACTTGAGTTTTTGCCCAGGAATAGTTATTTGATATATTTCCAATGAAGGTAATCCTGATTCTTTAAAGGGCCCAGAGACTTAGCATGGGTCCCATGAGACATGGATGAGTTGAGATGGTCTGGTTTAATTCTCTGCTCTGCCACTAATTCTTACTTAATCTTGGCATAACCCTGAGGACAAAATTAAGGCTCTTAATTAAAGGCTGAAGGAAGTTAGGTCCCCTAAGTACTGCAATACTTTTAGAAAAGTTTACTCTTTGACCTTCTCTATTTTCAAAACATGCTTCAAAGTCCTTCCTGATAACATTGCTAGCACAAATCCATTAAAAACAGTGAGGTTCACAAGTGAGAGGGCAAATAGCTGTGGCCTCACAGTGACAAAAAGCAAAAAACAAACAAACAAACAAAAAATCCCAGCCAAACAAAACATCCCAACTATTTTATGGTTGCTACTGGATTCATAAACAAAATGAGTCACAACTAGAGACTATGAAATATGTGGCCCTTGAACAACTGTCAATACTGCAAATACTGCCTTTCTTCTTGCTTTCACCTTAAAAACCATTGTACTAAGTGAAAATTAACCCCATTTGCCCTTCAAGCCACTATTCATTATGAAAGCACCTATCAGTACCACACTACCTCAGCAATGTTTGATCAGATATATATTTCCATCAAGAGAACTGAGCCCAAATAATAAAAATAATGGGAAGAAACAACAACTAAAGATAAATTTTCTGATTAAATATTGATGTAGACATTATTATTTATGTTTCCTGGCTTTTCTACATTTAGTACTTGTTAGCAGTGTCCCTCACTCATGAAACATTAATGCTCTATTTTTATAGCTCACTTCTGTTCTTAATCTGAGTTATTTTATGAAATGACTCCTTTTTATGGTGCTGAGGATTCAGATTCTTTCTGCCTATTGAGCCACACCATTATTGTCACCTCAAGTGTAGCAAGACTTTTTTTTTTAAACTATTCTTAGAAGGGAGAGTCTTTGTTACCCTCTACAGATTAGCTGCTGTGAGAGATTTGAGTCTGCCCGTGCTCACAGGCTGCAGACGTTGCTCTAAGATGTTGCTCTAAGTGTTATGCCACCATCAGAGAGGCAAATCCTGTAAGCCTTGAAATATGTGAAGTACTGAATCAATGCAAGCTCAGCTACATGTGGTAACAGCTACATGAGATCATAAATACCAGTGAATATCAGGACGGTTACAACCAGTCAGACTGTGGTCCACTTAGCTCAGTGTCCAGTGTCCAAGCAGGGCTAGTCACAGATACTTGGGAAAGGATATAACAAAGGACAAAGGGTATGATAAAGAAAGGAGTAATGCTTTCTTACTATATCTTCTCAGATTTCACCTCATCTGCAGCTCAGGAACTTTCTGAGTCAGAGATAATGTCTTGGTGTTTGACAGCCTTGTATAGTTTTGTATTCATGTATTTGTCAGAATCAGTGTCTGTGGGATGCACAGCCTTCTGCAGCACGAGTTATGCAAATACATCTTGCAAAATACTAAGTGCTCTTCTTTGTTTGGAACCCATCATGTGAAAGTTTCATTGGATTCCTCCAAGATTTGTGTTTTGAAAAGCCGTTTTGAAAATTCCTCACTGACTTTCCCTGATTGACTTGTGGTTTTCCATCCAGTGCCTCTTTTTGAGGCCTAAGAGTCCTAGTCTTTTTTGTTACTCCTCTAAAGAAAACTATTCCCTACCTCTGATCATCCTTAGAGTGCTTTGACATTGCAAGTTTTCCTGGGCAAAGAGAAAGGTCCCAGCAGAGAAAGGACTACTGACTATGATTTTTGCACATTTCTCCTCTTCTCTATCAGTTCTCTTAATACTCTGCATAAAATTCTATGGGGAGTTTCACTTTAAAGTAACTGTAGAATAATTAATCATCAATAAAAGAGACTGAATTTCTAGAATCTTGAAAAACTTCTTTGTTCTCCCTTAAGTTTCATCTTGCTTATGTGCTGAAACAATGCAGCAATTCAGAGCAGATCTTGTCCTGGTGTAAGTCTAATGGCTCCCACAGCTGGTGTATATTGACATAGCTTTATTGATTTCAAAAGTGCTACACTGATTTATTTCAGCCAAGGATCTGGGCCTCTATCTTCCCGCAGAACCCAATACAAAGTAAAACTTTCTTTTAATACAAGTTAAGGGAGTAATTCTGTTGAACCACATTCTTGTGCCATGAACATATTCCTAACGAGAATTTTTAAAATCTTACTGGCCTTTAAGAGACAAAATCTGTGATAATAGCAGTATATCTCTGTTGTGGCCACAAGATGGCCATATTTCTGAATACAGTGTGTCAGGAGTGCTATAGCACAGGAAGTGAGTTTATTTCTTTCAGATGGAGAAGGCAGTCACCGGTGACAGTGGCATTGTGCTTAAGGCACGTGTTGTGCCTCTTCCACCTGTCCAATATCATCAAATTCAAAAAGTCTGCAGGAATCAGCAGATGTCGGTACGCTTTAGTAGAGGAAAGCAGCCTGGAGATTGCAAGCAGTGTGTGAGGGATTGCAAGCAGAGGGATTCCCAATCCCTCACAGATGACACACCAAACTCTTAATTTGGCTGTGCCAGCTTGCTCAGTGCTCCAGAGACAACCATCACCAGACCCCTGCCCTTCAGGCACAGCAAAACCACCCCACACAATTCATCTGGTAGCACTGACAATAGGATGCTGAATGAATACACACAGCGTGTTACTGACCATAAAAAAGGATGGAGTAAAGACATAACTCATATATGATTTTGTCTCAAGTTTGAATGCATGGTGTGCCTGAGACAATGCTGGTCTGCCCCAGGTTATTGGATCAGCAAGTCAATTAACCAACGTGGCAAGCTGTTCATCAGGAAATCAGAGTGTGTCCCAATTGATAAAGCATAGCTTTCTGATATGTGCCACACAGCTAAGGTTCAGCATTAGAATGGAGGAATGCCAAAACCTCTTTACTTTTTATGGATTTTTAAAATAAAATAATTCCTCCATTTTATAATTAGAAACTGCAAATCATCCAGTAATCTCTCAGTGATTGTCTGAAGTTTGTTCTTTATTTAATCTATTTTATCAATTTCAATTTTATCAAGAACTTCAGAGGTTTATGTATTTATTTATTTACATGCCCACTGACTCATGCAACAGAGGAACAGAGGAGGGAATTAGGATTTGGAAACTTAAGGGGTCACAAGTCTCCTAAATAAGTTTTAACTAAATATGTCTTTGTCAGCTCCTGCACCCACCTTTCACAGCTAAACATAGAACTTCACTGTCTCCATTTTTACCTTCAGGGAACTGAAACATACGGATAAAATGGGCCTGATCCAGCTCGCAATGGATTGTTCTACAGAAATCTCACTTTGACTTCAGCAGGAATAAGATCAGGATGGAACAAGCTAGAACAGGGCTGCAGGAACAGCCCCTATTCACCAGAGAAATTGGATGATGAACTTTTGACTCCTACTCTAGTTCCTCAGCTACTTAGCTGCCTTATAAACTCCTCTTTGACCCCAGTTTAAGAGTATGTGTTTAACCACTTGATAAATTCAGGGATGTGACTCAATGGGACTACTTATGAGCTTATATTTATGCATGTTCTCGGGTACTCTGCTAAAACTCTATTCACTCTTTGAATAGACCTTTCAGATATTATCTTTTCCTTTTATTTCTCAATGTATATTGAAAAGACAAAAAGCAAAACAAAACAGGAATCGAAGCAACAGAAGCTGATGCTGACTTGCAAAGCAGATTCCTGTTTCATTACTATTCTTCTGTAATTATGACAGAGATCAAGAGATCATCAATAAAATAGCTTGTCTTCATTGCTCATGCCAGCCTCAGTAAGATTATAAAGTCTGCTTTTGCTACAAAGTTTCATCTTCAGCAGCCCCTGTCCATCAGTCTAATGGGCATCCCTTTCTCAGAGCTACATTGTATAATAGGCCTAAGACCAGAAAAATCACAATTTCTGGTGTTTCAGGAAAATCTTCAATTGTATCAAAGAGCTCTGCAAATAAAATGTTTGCAGGAAGGGATTTTTGTATGCCAGCAGACTGGTGTTTAAACACTATAGAGATTCCTTGTTTAACTGCAGATAATTGAAGTACACTTAAAAATGCACATACATTGTAATTCCAGCATTTTAAGAGAAGTAACACAGCAAATATTAAGGTGGCATACACCTATTATTTCCTCTCTGACAGGTAGAATTAGGAAGGAAGAAAGCAATTTGCAAATGTTAGTCTGAATTAGATCAAGAGACTGGTGAATATTTTAGCATTGTCTGCCAGAAATACTTCTGAACAATTCAGCTCTCACAAAAAAATACTGGAACTTCAAACAGAAGCTGTATGTGAAATGCATGCACTGTTCTTCTGATATCCCCATGGCAAGATCCCAGATGCATAGAGAATAAGTGGTATGGAGCATTTCATGTTCTCCTGATCATTATGTAGCATTGTCACAGTCTTCATAAATTTTAGACTCAAGGCAGGACTTTTCTTTGTGAATACAATATAAAAATTCAGAACCAAAAGAAGACACTTATTCCAATTCCATGAAAAAAATAAAATAAGGGAAAACAGGTGAATGGTAAAATAGAATCCAACAGAATATCTGATAGTAGGATCAGTCATGGTCTCAAAATTTACCTGTTGTCAATATTTTTGCAGGTATCTAAAAAAACATTTTAATAGAGTATTTGACAAAAGGCAATGAATTGGTTTTGTGGGTTCCTTGGGAAGCTTCTCCCAGACAGTAGGACAGAGTGGCACGAAACCCAAGAGTGTTTGTTGGAAAGCAGGGACAAGGACAGAGTGGGAACAATGAGTTGGCCTCTCCTCAGCTGGTGAGACATATGGTACGGAGGGTAGACTGTAAAAGACCTTACAAGAGGGACATCTTTCTCATATTTAAAAGTTTTAACTGAACTATTAAAACTTAATATAAAAATAACTGCAATCCTGATTACTCTTCACTGAAAGAAGTCACTGATCAGCACAACAGTTAAATAGATGCTCATTCTGCATATCACTATTAAATGTTTCTTTCTGTCCTCTGCTAGACACTGAGGTTGCGTGACCTCTCCTTAATCTGCTTCAAACAGACTCATTAAGCCATTAAGGAAAATGGATTGAGTTTACCCCCACTGATTTCATCTGAAACGGATTAGGGAATGATAATCCATTCCCTACGGATTTGGGGTTACAACATCACTATAAAATCTGGAAGATCATGTTTATTTATGACCACATTAAAATAAAAAAAAAAGCTTGGGCCTGACATATCCCTTGATCAAACAAGAGAATTAGACTTTCACCCAGCCCTACAGCTTGTGAAATGACTTACAAAAGGACGTATTAAGGCACTGGCATAGCCTGAATGTCACATGCTCCATACAGACAGGTTTCTAATGGTCCCTGGGGTCCTATCCCTTTCCATACAGAGGAAGAGGACCACACCTGGAGACAGAAAGCTCAACTTTGACCACTTGGACAGCAGATCCTGGGGGTCCTTGTACCAGTGCTGGGGACAATAATGGCAGCAAGTGCTGTAAGAGGAAGAATTTCACCAAGTGCTGAGAAAATCCCTTAGTCCAGAACTGTTTTATGGTAAGACCAGATCAAGACCCTGCTCAGAGGAGTTACTGTGTCTGGCTTTCTCTAGCATCTGAAATGATATCAGTTAAACTCAGATATGTTTTCAAGCTCCTCCACAAGATTCTCCCTCATTATGTATACCTTTGGAAACATATTAACACGGTCACATAAAGAAACCATTCAACAAAGCAAAGCAAAGCAATCAAGAATCTCCTGCAACTCCTTCCTTCACAAACAATCTCAGTATGTCAGTAAATAACTTTCTGATAGAGGGGAATGGGGATTTCTTCTCCTAATGTTCACATGTGGCTTGTGACATACTGAAGTTCATCCTTGGAGCACATTCTTTGCTGCCTTTAGAAACCTGAAAATGAAGCTGTGTTCCCAAGCAGAGGGAACTGAGCTCTGCACCACCCATCTGCTCAGGATAAAGAAAGCCATGAGAAGGTTGTGTCTTTTGGAGCTGAGCAGAGGGGAGCTGTGAGGATGAGGGGGAATGCAGAATGGCCTTTGACACCCACCAACTGTCAGCTCTGGCATCTGCAAACATTCGATGTTTTTTATTGAAAGACAAGCTTGGGCTGTCTTTGCTTCATTCCAGGTTTTAAACCTCCATCCATTCAGTGGTTTCAGTGGGATGAAGGAGCCCACACCCCCCAGACACACCAGTGGGACTGCAAGATGAGCAGAGCAGAGGTTGAGTGGATGGTTCAGGAGAGGTCCCCTCTGGCTGCCCCTCCTGGTAGTCCTGTCCTTGTGCCTAACAGCAACCATCCTCTACCTTAACAACATTTATTTCCTATTTTTCTCTATTGTGGACAGAAAATGAGTTGCCTATTTTTATTTGCTATTGTCACATGGTGGTTCTGTCCTTGTGTGAACATGGGTGATGCATCTGGATGTGTCTTGGCTAGTCTGGGGCAATGAGGTATTGAGATCTAATTGTTTCCATTGCAGAGAGCAAAAGAAAATTCAGTGTACTATTTTACACATTATCTAAGAAGTTTCACTTGGGATTTTTTTAAAAAGTGTCTTTGCATGAAAAAATACCTGACTATGGCTGTAATATGGTTGGTATTGTCAGACCTACATTTAATCTCATAAGCACCAAACTGTTTAACAGCACATGATGCAAGAACAACATTAGTAAACGAAGGCACCTTTCTTATCTGCATGTTCAGTTTGGTAGAGAAACCCAAGGATCACTCTTCACAGAGGTCAGATAATCTACTTAGAGGAAGAAAGACCATTAGATAAAGATCTCCCTCTTTAAAATGAGCACCTGATTATTCAAGTCGGGTTTAAATTGTCTCCCTTGTACAAGTGAGGTGTTAAGATTTTTTCTGGAGATTGTACCCTGCATTTAAAATCTCCTTTTTGTGTAATCTGCTATCTCCTTTGTTCTTGTCAAACAGATGAAGGAAGGAACTTCTGCCAGCTTTTTTGTTTTGCATTTGGCATATTACTATAAATTGTACATACAGACCTTCATAAAAGCTTTTATTCAGCATCTTCTATAAAGAAACTTTGTGCATTTGTATGTGTCTGCGTTTATAACCATGTATATTTGCATGAAGAGGTGGGTAGCCAAAATGAAAACAAAAAAGAGCCTGAACCTTAGCAGTCTGAGAATTCGGCTAACAAATTGTTAGGCTCATTAAAGAATTTGGGTTAATTCATGAGAGGTTTCACCTTTGAAACCTTCTGGATGCATGCACTAGCTTATACAATTCCAGCAAATCAGTCAATAAGCCAGAATTCTCCAACAATCTTTCAATTTTTTTCATGCAGTTTTCCAAATAGTCTGATATATTGAGATGTTCTGCATTAGAATTGAATGCTGTTCTTATAACTATTATGCTGAGCACATTTATATATGTGTAGTGCACTTTAGAGATACAAGGTAGCACTATCTAAGTGCAATGTATTTATTCAGTCTTGTAAATATTCATAGTGCTTCTTATGTCAATAGAAAATAAATTATATTCTGCTCTTGGTTAGGATGATACTGATCCCTGATTATTCCACCGACTATATAGTGATGCTCTGGACTTTAATAAGTGTAACTAATAGAGGGATATGGCCTATATAAGAAAAGATGGAAATAAATAATAATAATAATAAAAAAGTTGAAGTACAAGGCTTTTCAGACTCTGTAGTCATTCTGCTCTGAGATCTGACCTAGAGTGTGATGACAGGCATTTTGCAGTCTGACTTGAAATTGTAGCTTGTGTCTGTCTTGGGAGAAACTGCAGGCAAGTAGAAAACCTTTATGGTTGTTGTTAGTCGTTTCTAGGTACCTGATGAAGGCTGTTAAAAAGTCATTGGTGTTTTCTAATCTAAGTTCTGTACTTTCAGATAATTAATTTGCTAATGGATTCTGACTGAATTCAAATGGATAACGACAATATACCAAAGATGGAAGAGGAGAAAGGAGGGAAACAAATAAACTTCCATCCAAACTGTCCAAACTTAAGTTAGTTAAGGGATACATTTGTCATTTGCATAGATACAGGTGAGCACACTATTGTTCTTATTCAGTATCTGTTACATTTAATCTGAAACTTTGCATAGACTTCATATTTTAGATACTGGAGCAGTTATCTGGTACATTGGGAAGTGGCAGATGAATAATGGTGAGTCTGAGTCTCAGTGCAGATGTATATAGCTAGAAAGCAAAGGTTTGCAGTAAAAGCAGTTTGTAATAACTGTGACTTAGGGTTTTTGAAATCAAAAAGCCTGGCTACAGCTCTAACTGTAAAGAGTGCAGATCTCAAGCTTGCCCACGAGACCCAGGAGTTTAGGTGGAAGCTGGAAGAGCTGAAGCCAGACCCACACCCCTGACGTCTGTTCTAGGGCATCTTTGGAGCAGGGTAAGATGCAGTTACTCCTTGTTCTCCTCCTTTCTTTGGAGAATATTTTAAAAACTATGGGATTAGCAGAGAAAAAGATTATATATTTTTGATCCTTTTCTGCTTTGAACTCTGAGATGATACCTTACCTACCTCTTCAAGAAATTGAAGAAAATCACTGAAGAAGATTTCAGTGCTCAGTTCTGGGATATCCTAACCTTCACAAATGTACCTTATTGTTGCTGGCTTTTACTTCTCTTTTACCAAAACTTGAAAAACATTTTAGTTTCTTGATTCTGAGAAAATGAAAAGCTTAAACTTTAAGAAGAAGTCTACAAATTATGAGATTTGTAATAACACTGTAGATGAGCAACACCATTAGGCTTTAATGTAAATTGATGTTGCTTTTGCAGTCAGTTCGTATTAAATTATGCTCATTTCTTCATAGATTTACTGATGTGGTTTTTTTTTCTTCCTTCTCTGTAACTCTGAGATATATTTTTTTCCTCTATAAGAAAGGACTAATGTACTTAAAAGGCAGACCAAGGGTAGAAATTTCACAGATGTTTTACAAGCATTTTATGGACTAATGCAAAATCAAAGGTAACACTTCACCTGGTTGTAGCCATTTATAAGCTGACCTGCTGCGGTAAAGCTAAAGTCACAGATCTCTCTCTTCACTGAGTGCAGCCTGTGAAGGAATCTAAGGCTATCTCAGATACCTGTTCCTTTCATCTTCAAATTTTATCTTAAATATTAAC
The DNA here is from genome assembly GCA_013399115.1 of Anseranas semipalmata. NCBI lineage: Eukaryota > Metazoa > Chordata > Aves > Anseriformes > Anseranatidae > Anseranas > Anseranas semipalmata. The sequence continues at coordinate 593,188 of VXAA01001523.1, read as the reverse complement.
AATATCATGTTCCAGTTCCTTCATTTCAAATCTTAAGAAGAGGTACATGAATTATGGATTTCCTTCTCAAAGTCTTTTTTTCCTGTGATTGTTTTAATGGTCATGAGACTTGCTGGACTGATCAGTTCTCAAAGTGATGTCCTGTATTTTTTAGGAAGACATACAAAGGCTTCTGTGCTTTGTCACTCCTTGCTGCCTCTCAGATGGTGAGGCACCTTTGGAATGCAAATACCCCAGCTGGTCTATGGGTCCTCCTAGGCTTCTTAACCAGCAGGGCACCTATGGATACTAAACTTGATGGTAGATTCAGTGATATGGAAACAGAGATCTCAGCATTTCCAACTCCTTATATTCCCATTTCTTAAAAAATAGTCAGAGGCTTAGAAAAATAAAAGATGGTCTAGTTGTTGGGACCAGTCCCCCAGGTATCTGTCTGCACCGCTTTGGGAAGTTCATGATCCCAAGGATGAGAAGCTGCTGTTTGATTTCACCTTGGCTTAGGGAACTCGAGCTGCCTAAGGGTAACTGTCTGGCCACAGTTAGTGTCTGGCATGGGGCAGGTGAGCAGAACTGCCAGGGCTGGGGGGTCTGGTAATAAACAAAGGGAGATCTTCTACATTCATGGGCTGTTCTGCTCACTGCCATATTTCTCCTTCTTCTTCATGGCATTATGTTTTTTCCATCTCATCTTGTAGGCAGCAGTTTTATCTTGCCCTCTATATCTCATGGCAGTGAGCCCCAGAGTGTGCTCTGTGGAACAGTAATTCATCCTCTGCATTTTACATCTGGACAGAATAATTTCTTTGTTCTGGGAAAGTAAATAAGAATGTCAGAATTACCTTCCTTAGGTCACATCTCTCTATACTGTGATTTTTCTAACCCTGCTCCTCTCTAAACTACACAATATTAAGCTATTTCATTTTCTCCTATCATTATCCATAATGGACTTTCAGAGCTAAGAGAGGTGAGAATAAATACGAGACGAGATCATTGTTTTTTCACAGAAAGCTGATCACATAACTTTTGTTTTACACAGCTCTCGGCTGTTTACTTATTTACTGATTTAGCAGAGAAGTAGGAGAGATAGTGCTGATGGAGGCAGCTATAGCAGGAGGGTAGCATAGCTAAATGAGTTTGCAGAAGAGATTGGAAAGGAAGAAGTGAAATCACTGAGCAAACAGCACAAGGAAGACCGCAGAGCAGGATTAGCATGGGGAAAAAAGCATGAAAAAGGTAAAGGAAGGGTAAAGAGAGCTGAACTCAACAACCTATAGGTGGTAGCACTAGCTGAAATATTTTATTGGCATATTGATGGAGAATGTTTTGCTTCTTGTGATCCAAAGATAAAAGAAAAATACAGACCGTATCAAAAACATACATCTAATTCTAATAATTATTAATAAAAATGCTTAAATATTTTTCCAGTGTAATATATATATTATTTCTCTAAAAAAAAAAAGTTTTTTTTCTACTGAAAAATCAAAACACTAAAATTATTTAAAATAATTCTGCACCAATTGCACTTGATGTTTTTAATAGCTGAAATGAACACTTAAAATCATGGAGACACAAATAGTTAGATATAAATACCAGACACAAATTGTGCAGAAGGAAGTGAAACCCAAACATGTTG
>VXAA01001523.1:569425-591501 GCA_013399115.1 Anseranas semipalmata | reverse complement strand
TTTTTTTTTTTTGTGGTCAGTCTAGATTAGATTATTTATTTTTACAGTCTTCTGTGAAGAGTACTGGGGGATTCTGGAGGCCCCCATGTGTTGGCAAACTGTATATTTTATAATCACTAGAGAAGAAGCTGTTGTTCTGTAATATCAGCTTTATAATCTCTATATTACAGTATTTCTGCATCAAAGCTGCCAGGACAATGTCCCCTTAGGAGCCCGCTGAAGCAATTCCACACCAAATATGACCACAGATATCTGTATGTAGTTCTTTGTTTTAATGAACAGGTTTAAACAAAAGGGCTGACAATTTTGCTGAGGACGAACAAAGCAGATGAAGACTCAATTCCTGCTCCATTACACCAAACTGTGTAGGTTAAATGGAATTAAAAACTGGAGGAAAAGGCAATGTTTTTGCCAGCTCCACACCAGCCAGAGGAACTAGTATGATTTGGGCTGGTCAGATCACAGAAGCAGTGAATGATTCAGGTTTTCAAGCTTAATGGAGTTAATAGAGCACTTGGAAGACGATGAAACCACACGGAGCCTCCTACCTTACTTTGAAGTTCCAGTTTTTGAGAGGGTTTTCTAATGTTACTTTTGCAACTCTTCTGGAAGAATTGTGTACAAAGAGCTGCTTATTACTGTCATTTAATCTAGATCCTATTAAAGGACAGGGAACAGTCAGACATTTAACAGGATATTTTCAATTTTTACATATCTTACATAATCATAAGAAACAAAGATGAAGGTAACATACACCAAAGCAAATGTCAATCATATTGGAAGTAAAATGGGATAATTTCATGTATTTGAAGGATGGTTTAGAAATCTGGAAGGAGACTTTTCTCAAAAGTCACAACTTTTTGTATAGGCTTGAATGAGTATTTTAGGAGAAATTGCAGTATCATGTGAGGCAGACTATGAAACAGGATTTCTGTACCTTACATCTGGCTCTTTTATTCCTCTGTTATGCACACTCAGTGACTTTGTCTGTTTTATTCTCCTGCCACCTATCTGTGCAGCTAAGTTCCTTCTTAAGGGATTTGTTTGCACAATATTGAGCATAAGGAGCCTGACTGCAGTAACTGTTGTTGCTATATAATTTTTTGACAACAGTTTTTATGTATGTGTTCATGAAGACGTTATGACATTTTGTGATGCAATTGTCTTACAGCCCTTGAAAAAAAAAAATCAAGAAAAATGTTTTCAAATGTCCCCTTTCCAATATAACAACAGAAAAAAAAATGGAGCATAAACTGAATACTTTTAGGTGCCAGATCATTTCCTTAAATGTAGGACTAGAGTAATTCCACTCAGAATGCCACACGCTAGGTTTGCATCTGTAGGATGGACAGAGCAATCCCCCATTCAGATAAGCCATGATGCACAGCAAAACAGAGAAAAATGGTGAAAAGGATTGAAAGACATTTTAGTTCAAGCTCTGGATAGCATTACTGATATCTCCTTGTTTCCAAGGAGCCTATCATAACAATTTGAAGAACAGAAAAGGGTGTGGTTACTACAAGTTCCTGTCACCATATCCATCCATCCCAATCAAAACAATGTCTCAGGTATAGAAATAAACCAAAAACCCAGTGTGGCCGGGAGCTTTGTGCAACGTCTGCCCTGATTTGGAATTGCCCTCTCTCACTTCAGAGTGTCTTAGATGGTGAACACAGTAACTATCAGCAACCCTATGAAAGCACCTTTGTGCTCTGAAGACTGAGAACAATTGATCCTGCTTCCCAAAAGACTCTGCTGAGGCCATTGCTTAATCAAAGGCAGAGGAACCTCTGAAAGAAGCTGGCACATAGCAAAGCAGATCATGTGTGATATGCCTGCATGACGATATACTAGGGACCAGGCTTGATAGCTGTGATTTTCTTGTGCTCATCTTGCTGTTTTGGGTCAAAGTCTAAAGTAAAAACAGAGATTAGAAAGACACATGGAGACTGAGCTCATCATCAGCTATTAAATGTAAAGGTCTGAATGCAACCTGTTGCTAAAAAGTCTTTAAAATGTTGATTGATGAAGGCTGGGAGGATAGAGGTACAGTGAAAATAACTTCAGATTTTCTGTTTCCTTTGCTTTTTCTCTAGTATTCACACCTGGAGACAGAAACAGGATACTGAGCTACAGCACTACTTAGATTAAACAACCATTCATACAACAGGCCACTCATATGAATCTGTTATTCCTTTAATTTATGTGAGCCAGAAAAGTTGCCTTTGAAGGCAATTCTCCTTTGTCACCTTCCATTTTAAGTTTGAAATTGAGTTGCCTTAGCATGATATGTGTGTAAAAGCAGACTCGGTTATTTCCACTGAGCTAAGGCAGTATGGGGAGGATAAATCTCTGTGGACTCAGAAGCTTTCTTCACATAAACTTTCACACATCCATTAGTTTCAGCGGACATATGTGGACTGGGACTTGAAACCTACTACTACTGCATAATCTGGGAAAATACATTACATGGAAAGGGCTCGTTATGTTTGCACACAAGCAGAGAGAACAAGTACCAACCAAACATTGTGTGGCTGTTCTCAAGCAAACAGAAAAGGTCTGTGACATTTTCCTCTTCACATACCCAGGGAAATTCCGCAGCAGCTAATCTGTTTGTTTAGGGACTTGTGGGAGAGGTTGTGAATCCATGCAGAACTCTACTGATGATAATAATGTTAATAACTTTCTCAAGAGTAGACAGGCTGAGACAAGGAAGAACGTGGTAATGAACTGATAAAAGAAGACCTGGTGGTAGATTCATACTGCACCACTGTTTTATTAACGTTTTGCCAACAGGGCATTTGATGCTGGGGGGAATGCCCAGATCTTTGGACCTGGTCAAGTCCTGATTCTGTTGTCTTCTCCTTAGGTTGCCACTCTGGTTTTGTCACCATAGTAGCTCAACATTGTCCATTAGTGGAAAGGTCCCCAGCAGATAATTTTTCACTTGCATCTTCCGTTCAGGGAGTATGAACAGAGGATGTTTTTATATAATGACAGCAAGATGCACTGTCTACTTAAAAGGGAACAGCTAAAGGGGGAAAAGGGAAAAGCCGAGCTGAAGTCCTCTTGGTAACTTTGGGTGCCACTGACTCCAGAACACAACTTTGAACAAGTTCCCTAGAACTTTGTTGTTTCTTCCACGGCATTTGGTTTCCCACCCCAGGTAACATGTGAGACCCTGATGAGCTTTTCTGTGTTTCCACATATGCCGTAGGTGTTGTTTCAAATATTTGCTTTGCTTCCAATATTTATTGTTTAAAGAAGAAATCCTGCCTAGAAGGAAGGACTAGTTTTCCTGGCCAGGTACACTCTGAAAGGAAATATGGTGAAGTACGCTGACTTGGAGCATTAACTAGATTTGTTTAGAATAGCCCCTCCACACTGACAAATTGGTAAAGACACTGCCCGTCTCTCACCCTGTCTCTCGCCTCAGTTACAGGCTCCTGAAATTCTGGTAGCTAGCCACTCAGTCCTTGTGACAGGGGTTATTATACTAAAAAGAAACTTAATATCCTAAGAGTTGTATTCATCTCAATTAACATTTGCCATCTAAAATGGAGGTGTACAGTGCAGCCTAGCTTTCTAGTCGTCCTCTATATTCAGTGGAGAGAAGAAGGAGCAATGCAGGAGGTTTTGCTGTACCTACTTTGGAATCAATGTAGGCATCAGTGTCTGGATAGGAACAAGCCCCCTCTGAGTGATTGTCTGTGCTCTTCATTGGCTACAGAGGTAGCTGAGATGCTGAAGCATTACAGGGCTGAAGGTAGGATACACCTTCTATCCCATATGGGTGCATCATTCAAGATGACCTCTGAAGGCCTGTCAGGAATAGGAACACAGCCAGCAACTCTGTCCTGTGTCTTTGTTTGTTCTTCCCCTTCTTTCCTCAGGAATATGAAAGACTAATTACTCGAATCTGAATTCAAGGTGCATGTTACAACTTCTAGTTTTTGCATGGGATAAAATAAGGTTTCCTACCACCAAAATAATAATAATAATAAAAAAGATAGTCCATTTGGACAATCTAAGTGTCTGACCTGTGCAACCTAAAATTCTTTCTTCCTGTGAACAGTCAGACTTCTTGCTCCTCTCTTCACCAAAATAACAACATTTTGATTTATTATGCTAAGTTTTTCCATAATTACATAATAGAATAAAACATTTTCCTGGAGTTGTAGCAATCAAGTTCTAAACATTTTTCCCCCCATTCTTTAAAAGGCATCAGGCAACAAAGTATTGCAGCTGTTTCCAAAGCTTGTCAATTCAAAGGCAGGTTCCCACCTCCAACAGACAACGCTGATGTACTGTGGCGGCAGCTCATGTATTTCAGGGATTAGGGAATGCAGGAGGAGACCAAGATATTTCAGTTGGTCTTTGGTATAAAAGAAATCTGATTTACTGCAATAAGCTTTGGTCAGGCTTTTAGTTTATCTACTGTCTCCCAGTCACCACAGAACACATTACCTAATGGGAGTCAGTTCTGTCCTGAACTGAGCTTAGGGAATAATAGATACTTGAAAATTAATGGCAAAGAGGACTGAAAGGATGTTAGGGCCTATACTACCAATTAATCACTGGAGTTTTTGCCCACTGCCACCAGAAGGCACAAAACATTGATAGAGTTTTTTGTAGAAGTCAATGACAATAATCAAGGGACTTTTTTTAGGACTTCCTTCAGTTTAAAAGATGCTCTGGAGCTCTGGGAATAACATAAGTTTCCTCTTTTACTGCTGTCCAAACATTCCGATAAATAATCTCCATTTAAAATGAAAGATAGGCTATTTCCTTTTTGTCTGAGAAGTGAATGCTATTGAATCTGTTGAAAAATTTTCTTTTCATTTTAATAAAATTAGCATTGCTAATTTGCTTTCCCTCTTTAGATTCCAACATTCTGTTAGGAAGCATCCAGATTCTGGTGTAATTTTGCATGGAGGTTTTGGTGAAGAAAAAGAAAGTTAACAAACAAGTATTTTTGCATGTAGAGAAAATCATTTTTTTATGGTTGAAGATAGCTTTTAAGTCAAAATCATTTTTCAGAATGAAAATATTCAGAATTAGAATAATACAAACAAAATACTAGCATTCATTCCTTCATTTTTTTTTTTTTTTTTTTTTAAACAAGGTTTATTACAGGACTCTGAAAGGAATAATGAAGTCTTTCATCAATGATCAAATCCCACCTCCAAATGTATCAGCTCCTGCTGGCTGAATTATACTGAATTTGGGAATTTTACTTTGATGTAATGCTGAATAGCGTGTGACACTATTCAATATGGTTGTTAGAAAGACCTATCTGCAAAGCAATTGCTTTGTATCATTCCTGTATCACAAGAGTGTACTTTTTTGAAACTTTCCATTTTCAAAGGAAATCCACTTTGTTTCCCTTATTTGAAAAGGCAATGCAAGGTTCTCTGTGTGTATGTAAGACTCTCCAGGCATCTAATACATGCATAAAAGACTGGCTTCAATTCATGTGGTTGCATCCCTTGTTTCAAGCTACTGGAGACTATTAACTCCAAAGTAAAGCTTTCTTACAGAAAGCTAGTGACCCTGCTTTCTCTCTCAGCCGCCTAACAATAATTTATTTAGTACTTGGTTTTACATGGTACTTTGATCCTGAAGGATACAATATTGTTACTGGATACAGTTTGAACTGGCCTTTATATGGCCCAGAAAATCCTGCATCAAATACAGGTGTTTGAGCACACAACCTGACTTTTCAAACCACTGCTTTTCAAGCTAAACTCATTACTGCTCAGAATCGGGCTCGATACCAAGTCATCCGTTCAATGCTCATCAACTTCATGTGGAAATCAGACGTAATTGTAGGGATAACACAGAAACTGTAAAAGTTTATTCAACAAAACACTGCCTTTGACTTTGGCTCGGTATGGGTTAGTTTGTCTCCATTACAGTCTGGCCAGGGAAAAGGACAGCATACAGTGCTCCTTCCCAACGCCAGGTTATGTTAGCCTGGGCAAACTGCTGTGCTGATCTCCTTTCTGTCTTCTACATCGAGAATTAGCTAAGGCATTTCTATGTAGTGTTTCCTAAGTTTTACCACCTTCTTGATCTAGAGAAAGAGCTAAATATTTTCATCCTTTTTCACATACTGTTTTACACATACTCCAGGGTGGAGAAATTCCAGGTTTCATGCACATCGTCCCACTCCCATTGTATGGCATCAGTTGAGCAATCCCCACCGTGCCAGGCAGGGCCTGGGGGCACCATGTGAGAGACAAGCCATGAGAGGGAAATGTTTTATTCTTCCTGGCTCTCCTTCCAAGCTTAGTAAAAGTTTTTGGCTTCCCAGCATGAGGAGCACATCCCATTTGAATGGAGAAACTGAGTCTCTGAAGTGAATGTGCAAAGACTTTAAAAAAATCAATTTTAAGAAGCTGTGGTACTTGTTCATGTGTCACCACGTATTTCAGCCAAAAACATTCTTCTTAGCAAGAAGAAAGGCAATGCTGAGAAGCAATCATTTTCCCTCTGTGAGTGGCAGCATTATTAATCTGTGTGATTAATTCTGAGACTATTAAAGAAACTGCAAGGCACTCTCTATTTAGTTAATATCACTAACAAATATACATCTGTCACTCAAAACGCTGTGTACTCAGCAATGTTGTTCTTACGATATTAAATATTTACTATTTATTATGATTGTTACTTTTGTTATTTATTGGCTTGCAGCAACCAAAAACAAACCAGGCAGCTTGTGGAGGAACTAGAAAAACATTTTCAAACCCAGCTGCCTTAAAGTGAGGTGCTTATATACAACATTAGATATTTTGGCCTTGATTCACAGAAGTCCTTTCCACCATATGTCCACAACCTATGGGGTGGGTGTTAAGCACATGCTCCAGCTCCTTGCTGGGGAGGGAAGGAATTAAGAGGAATTTTCCTGGATCAGGCCTGTGGCTAAAAGCATCCTCCCGCCTTTCGCTGAGCACTGGCCTTTCTGCTTAGGTAGCTCTGAAAATAGGAGCAGAATCTGATGGAAATTTGCAAATTGTTTTCCTGTTGGGAACATTTCCAGCAGATGGATCTTGATATTGTGTTTACATATATTTACTTCTATTCTCAGTTCTAAATGCCTGATACAAAATGTCCTCTGCCTGAGCAGCACCAATGGTCTGTAACTCATTCGTGACAGACCCCACCCATCCACTAATGCATTTTTAAGACTTCCCAGACCTTTTATTTCTTTGGACCTACAATTTTGACAGCAGAAATTGAGTGAATAAGAAAGAAGCAGCAAACCAACTTATAATAATAGTAACTTATAATAATGCCTCTGATGTAACACAGTAACTTCTGTCCAAAATACATGCATTGATTTTGATGCAGCTTTTATGAAACTGCTATTAAATTGAAACTGCTATTAAACTGTGGATGAGTACAATTATAACAAATACTGCTTCTGATCATATCAGCATCTTCATTTTCTTATGATTCCTAAGGAGCTGAATGAAGTTATGATAATAATTGCAGTGATGTTCAATTTCTATGCCTCAAAAAACAGCTGAGGTGTGACAGGATGGATGTTTCCCTTCATGATGTGATTTCTTTTTTAATCTTTCATGTTCTTCACCTTGCCTTTAACTTCTTACTCAGTAAGAAGTATAGTATATACTCAGTATACTGAGTATATTCTGTTCAATATAAATTTTAGAGAAAGTGAACCGACTAGATGGACTTAAATGAACAGTCATTCAAGTAAGAATTTTGCATATTATTAAAGAAGTTGGGAAAGAAATTTCAAGTGCAGGAAAACCAGGTCTCCTATGTATTGCATTCCATTGTTTTCTCCCTGCTATGACTTTATTTTTCTGTTGTATTTGTGTTGCATGTTTTTTTATACCTCATAAAATTAAGTCGAATTGTGTTCTCAAAGCATTTCCTTCTCAGGTTTTGATAAATGTGATTCTCTCTGACTATATTTCCATAGACTTCACTGAATTGCCTTTAATTGAGACCATTTGTTATGAGATGATATCAGAGCTCAAGACCAATGGCTGGGTTTTCTTTCCATAATGTTGCTCCCAGCAAACAATCAGATAGGAGAGTCTGCAGAAACATAGAGCCTTTTTTAACTAGCAGTATAACTCACTAGTAAATATAGAAGGTTATAACATCTTAAAATAATTTATGGTACTGTCAGGTCTGAAGAAGAAAAGACTTCTCTTGGGAAGCAGTTTCAGCAGCAACTTCAAAAATTGTATGTTTGATAAATAGCACCACAACTAACAACGTTCAAAGTGCAAGGATCAAGGGAACTTTAAATAAGGAATTTAGACTCTCAGGTCCACACAAAACTATTATAGAGGAAGATGCTATGACTGAGCAAAAGATGAACATTTAGTGTGTCAATGAAATCAACAAGAGAGACATAGCGTCCGATCTTTTGGGATCTGAGTTTTGACCTGTCTGTATACCAGGATGTCACTGATGGAAAGTGTGTTTTTTTATCCTAAAAGAATAATATTTTCCACTCTTATAAAATTTTTGAGAATCTTAAACATGTTTCTATCTCATATTGAGGCCCAACTTTTAACATATCAAAAAAAAAAAAATTGTGAAACAATAACTATGGCTGAGATCAAAAGAAATATCACTGTTATATGATTGTGCAGTGCTTATCATTTATCATGGAATCATAGAATAGTTTGGGTTGGAAGGGACCTTTAAGTATCATCTAGTTCCAAGTCCCCTGCCATGGGCAGGGACACCTTCCACTAGACCAGGTTGCTCAAAGCCCCATCCAGCCTGGCCTTGAACACTTCCAGGGATGGGACATCCACAGGTTCTCTGGGCAACCTGTTCCAGTGCCTCACCACCCTCATAGTAAACAATTTCTTGCTATTATCTAATCTAAATCTACCCTCTTTTAGTTTAAAACTGTTACCCCTTGTCCTATCTCTACACTCTCTGAGATAATAAGTCCCTCCCCAGTTTTCCTGTAGACCCCCTTTAGGTACTGGAAGGCCACTATAAGATCTCCCCAGAGCCTTCTCTTCTCCAGGCTGAACAACCCGAACTCTCAGTCCATCTTCACAGGAGAGGTACTCCAGCCCTTTGATCATCCTCAAGGTCCTCCTCTGGACTAACTCCAACAGGTCCATGTCCTTCTTTTGCTGGGAGCCCCTGAGCTGAACACAGTACTCCAGCTGGGTTCTCACGAGAGCAAATTGGAAGGGGAGAATCACCTCCCTCACCCTGCTGGCCATACTTCTTTTGATGCAGCCCAGGATGCGGTTGGCTTTCTGGCCTGGAAGTGCACCTTGCTGGCTCATGTTGAGCTTCCCAACAACCAACACCCCCAAGTCCACCTCAGGGCTGCTCTCAATCCATGCTTTGCCCAACCTTTATTTGTGCTTGGGATTGCCCCTGACCCAGGTGCATGACCTTGCATTTGGCCTTGAACTTCATGACGTTCATACGGACCCACCTCTCAAACCTGTCAAGGTCCCTCTGGATGGCATCCCTTCCCTTCAGTGTGTTGACTGCACCACATAGCTTGGTGTCATCAGCAAACTTGCTGAGGGTGCATTCAATCCCACTGTCCATGTCGCTAACAAAGATGTTAAGCAGTGCCAGTCCCAACACTGATCCCTGAGGAAAGCCACTCATCACCTGTCTCCTCCTGGACATCGAGCCATTGATCACAACTCATGTTGGCTTCACTAAACTTTTTTATCTTTTTCAGCTGCATTTTAGCTGGTATTTTAAAACAGTAAGTTGTTTCATCTGGAAATGGTTTCAAAATGAAATGCTGTACTTTGAAAATCTTGTGGGTTTTGTTTGTTTGTTTGTTTGTTTTGTTTTGTTTTTTAAAAAACAAAATAAAACCAAGAGGTCCATGAGGAGAGACTCATAAAAAGTACTATTTCCTATCAACTGACATTTTCCAATGAAAAACACTTTATCAGAAGATTCCTGACAGGTTCTACCCCTTGTTGTATGCTGTGGCTTTTGGAATAAATGTGTTATTGAAGACCAGGAGTCATCTGCTTTGAAAGAAAGTTCTGCTTACCTATAAATGATCTAAGGATGGATGGATAGATGTGCTTTAAAATTAGTTGCTCTTGACAACATCAAGGTACATAAAATGTTAAATTTCCTTGAGGCCCCCTTCAGCTCTTGTGGACACAACCACTCTGAGTATCCTGAATTTAGAGGACATCTTCATTCTGCTACTGTTATCTTGGTTCCTTTGCTAGGACAATATGCTTTTACAGAGATAAGAGAGGATTTGCTGTTTGTGAATACTCATTATAACCAGAATGAACAAGATAACACTGATTCACAAAGAAATTAAGAGTTCTGTTCTTTGGAGAACAAGGTATGCCACTCTATCAATCTATTTAAGTACTCAACATTGAACAGGTGAATAGTTCTACTGATCCCAATTTCTTATAGTTCAAACAGCTGTTTTTATGTTTTATTAACACACGGACCTTGTAACAATTCCATTTTTCTTCAAAAACCTCTTTTAAAAATAAAGCTAATCAGAAACAGGAAAAAATATGTTATCACAGATTGAACACAATCTGTGGTTACCTTGATGTATCTAAACAGTTACATAAAATATTTGGTGTATGTCCATATCTCTATGTATCTGTGCATTATCTTCTTTTTCAATTGGATGCTTTCCTTTGAAACATTTTTACATTATGTTTAGAACAAACTTCTGAATTTCCCATTTAAATTATAGTTTGAGTCATGGTACTAATTTCAGGATATTTTTCATAAGGAATCACTGTCTTTCCACAGAGAAAAAAGAATACAGACAAAGCATCTCTAAGCTACAGATACCTGGGTATCAGAGAAAAGAAAAGAACAGAATCTTTCATCCTTAAAGAGGTTTCAGGCCTCATGAACACTACCGGGAAGAGCCCAAAGCTGGGCCACAACAATGGCTTCATTCTGATTTCTGCTGGAATGGCCTAGAAAATCACACAAAAATATCAAATAGAAAATATTGCTCCAAAAAATATCGTTCCAAAAAATATCAACCTGCCACTAATGCAAAACATTGGCGTTCAGCTGGTCCCTTCTATAAACACCCAGATACCCTCACAAACATACTTCCCTCCATACACCTATTCCTCTCACTTCTTTTCTATATGTGAGTCCTGTAGAGGTGGAAACTGTTATCTTGCACCCGATTTGCATGATAAACAGTCCTGTCAGGACTGATGTACTGATTGTAGCCCCAAAAGCTGAGAATTTTTCTTTTGGTCTCACTCTTGATAGTGGGCCCAGCAACACGTCTGTCTGTCTGTCTCCTGGTATTTCAACCAAACTGATCATGGATGACACTTCCCAGGTATGAAAAGGCAAATTACATTGATGGGAAATCTGTGTGTTGAAAAGGGAGACCACTGAGTGGGAATAACAGCAGTCCTTTGGAGAGACATTGCTCAATGCGCTCTGCAAAGGTGTTGTTTAGCAGCAACAAGTATGTTGCCCATGACCTGACCTTTCAACGTCTTCTCTTTATCAACGCAAATTCAGGGTGGGTGACGGAGCCAAAAAGACAAAAGCTAGAAGAAAAAAAAAAAAGAAAGAAGGAAAAAAAAAAAGACATCTATTTAGAAATGGATTTAACCAAGAAAAGCTTTTAAGAGGGGCTGGGACAACTGTTTGTTCTCCACAAGACTCTTTCATTAAGTTGTTACCTTCCCCGTGTCTCTCTAACAGTCTTGCCCTCTCAGCAGTCAAAAACCATCAGAGGTGTTTAAAATGTGTGCTGTCTGAGTCTCTGCTGTTGCACATATACAAAGCAGCCATGCAATGCCTGAAAGGCAACCTGGCTTCTTTGCTATTGCTACTTACCAGTTAGGGCACAATGGATCTTATACCCATATTTATGCTCTCTTCAAGTTCACTTCTTATTTTGGAATTTTTCGGAGAATTAACTGCACTGAGTAAGCTGTGATCAAAAATGAAATGTCAGGGAGACATCCCATCAAAACTACAAGAGCAACCTCATTTTATTACAAGGTACCAGTCTGCGCTCCCTCCGGGAACTGAGCAGGCTTCAGCTGAGACTCACATTCAGGAGTTTTGCTGATGTGATCCTTTGCCAGCTAGATAATCACCTCTTCACACCAGGCAGGCAGGCATCTTCGTCAAGTGAGTGCATTTCATGATCATAAAGTGCCATTGTCAGACTGCTTTCAGACCCCACACTGTGATTGCAGGCTGTCTGCCCTCCCTGTTCCCCCTTTAATTAAGATGCCCTCTTGTGCTCATGCTGGAGCTGTTCCACATGTTGAACCTTGGCATTTCCAGATCCATTTCTCTTCTTTAAAGCCTTATCTCTTCTGCACAATCTGCAGAGGCTGTTGCATTTCAAGTGGATCTTTAATGAATTCATTTGTACATAACTTTGCCCCAGAAAGTCACAGCAGGAATACCAAGCTGCTGTTAGCTTGTTGTACACGCAAGTATCAGGCTGAGTCTGACTCCTGGTAAGTTGCCATCACCTTCCAAAACATTCAACGAAGAGATGGCAAAAAAGAGAAAATTGTCAGCATATTTATTATACCCACTTCCCATCTGTGATGTTCACTGTAGGTCCATCAGGCCAGGTATGGGGGAGGCTGTGGCACATGGCACATAACGTTTCTACAATATTGCAGTCATTGAACTAGGGATGACAATGAGACACGCATAAAATGAGATGGAAGAGGAGTAATAGAGAAAATCTCAACAGCAAGGTCAGCCCTATGAGACTCTTCTCCCCTTTCCTCCCCCCTCCCATGGGAGAGCATCATCCCGCCTCCACTTTTGGGGTGGTTGCATTCACTTCTGCTCATAAGAAGGCTGAGTGCTTGGAAGATTTTGAATCCGAAAAGAGTCAAAGTCAATTGCAAATAATCTTCATGTAAATTTTCTATTCTCGTGGTAAGATTACTTCATTATTCAGGGATTTGAAGGCATGTCTGCAGGTCTTTTAAATTGGAATAACTTGACTTGTCCTAGGTTAGCTTATTCAGCTGCCCAGGGCCATACAAATCAAGACCATAAATCACATTTTTTTTTTAGAAAGATAAAAATAAGCTAAGAATGTATGTTTTTGTGGTCAGACTTTGTCACAGTAGGCATTTTTTTTTTATCTTTTTGTTATTCTCTATCAGTTAAATATGTAACAGGATATGATTTATACATGCTTTTTTATTTCCTGAAGCCATTTAATGAAGGGCTAAAACTGAGCTAAACTTTTTTTTTTTTTTTTTTAAACGGTCTAATATCAGCAGTAGTGGCTCCTGCAAAACAAGATATAACCTTAATAATTTATGCAGCCTTTGAGAAAAGAAGGGATTAGTGTGGTGTATCCTCAACCTAGAAATTACTATTGTTCAGAAAGAATAATAATAATGAAAAAAAGATTAAGCATCCATATCCAGGCTAAAACTGCTATTGTAAATGAGGCTGTAGACTGAGGAATTGACCCTCTCAGACACAGCAGCTGAATCTTTCTGTGAATTATGGAATGCCCCTAGAAGTTAACATTTATCCACAGCCTGTGATTCTTCATACTAGCTAGAGAAATGATGTGCTGTGATGTGGACCTTGCTGCATATGTAATCTAGAAAGTGAAATGAACAGAGCTCTCACAAGTGGCTAAAATGTCCCTGACAAACAGTAGTTCCAAGAAGATCATTTTGAAATCCCAGGACTATGAATCTATGCTTTCATTCACCTTTTGGAATCAGAAAGGAAGCCCCACTGCCACATTCAACACATCACATTTTCATGTGGGGATGCTTCCCAAGATGTATCTGCTTCTGCTTTATTTTGACTTTTAATGATGGAATAATAATTGTTCCCAGATTTTCACTAGGAAGTCTGAATCGCTAGGAAATCAGGGAAATTAATAAGATACCTACCTCCAGGAAGCTCTTTTTATAATCCCAGCCTAAGTCTGCAAGAGTAATGCCTGTAATTCTGGCACAGAAACAAGTACGCATGGAAATGACGTTTCTGTAGAAATGCCGTGAGGCACAGTTCTTGCCTGCTTTGGACAAGCCTGCAAAGCAGGAGTGAGGAAATACTTGCTTTTCCATCCGTTATGCAAAGGCATTCAGTGAAGTATTCCCTAGTGGCAGGGTGATAACTTGGGATGTGGAAGATTCAGGTTCAGCTCCCTGGTTCACTGCAAAGGCAGCAGAAAAGAATAACGTACCCACATTTTATCTGCTCTAGTTTGCAGCCATATATGAGCACAAAGGCACCTTCCTATCTTATCCCAGCAGGCAAAAGTGGTCAGTTTTAACACGGATCAGTTACCATGCCATTGCTTACAGCCTGGCTTGCAAACTTAGGTGCCCCTTCAGAGGTTTGTGAGGGTCCTGACCTAAACTGAAAAGCAAAGGATGGGCAAAATATATTCCCACTGAGCTTTCATAGATGGTGGTCTGCATTATTAAGCACTGCATAAACCTCTTCACCCTTTGATTTCTTATTGTATCTTCAGATCTGTCTGTAAAACACTGATTTTTTTTTTTTTTAACACCAGATAAATCATGGAAAAGAGTAATAGTTTCTGATCGTTTATACTATATGATTTTTTTTTTTCTAACCTGCCCTTTCTGACAGCTCTCCATAGATTCCAGCCATGGGCTCGCATGCTGTTTTCAAATTTATGTACTTTTGACTGCAGCCTAGCTGTCTCCCACACAGCTAAACAATTATTCGAATATCGGTTCTTTGATGTTAATACCCACCTTTTATTACTTCATCAATACCAAGCACAGAGTGAAATAGAGCCAGTGAAATAGAGCCAGCTGCAACTTTTTAAGGCTCAGAGATCATGGCCATGAAGATGACAGAATCAAATTCACCCTGTCTATAGTTTATGGGTTTTGTGCTATTCCTCACATCAGTGACATTTTTTGGCCACAGAAACGAAATACTAAATTCACCAAATGCACATAAGAAGAGATGCTGTGAGTCCTCCTTATGAGTAAGCATCAAGTGGCCTCAAAGGAGTTACAACATGACAAACCCACGGAAATTAGATGTGCAGATTTTCTATCTTGTGCAGGAAAAAAAATTAAGCCTTTTCAGCAACATGTTCGGTTTCATTTTTTCCTTAGCTGATCAACTCCCCTTCATGGACTCCTTTTTCTATACCAAGTTTTGCAATATTTTGGCCAGATTCTCAGCTGGGAAATTTTCATCCTCAAGTAAATGAGGTGGTGTAATATTACAAGGAAAACAATTTGGCCCTGTGTCAGTAACTACGCGTGTGCTTCCTTGTAAGGAGATTTAGTTGTCATCTTTTAAAAACAAAAGAACTCTGATGAATAACTGTTTCTTTAGGACTATCTGGGGGTTGTAGGTATCTAAAACCTGTTTGTGTGCTTATGTCCCCTGTGTTGCTTAAATGAGATACTAATTAATAAGAACATAAGATGTGGTCATTGCATGGTAATGCACAAAGCCAAAGATCAAGTACAACAAAATTCTCCAGTAGAAATCATGGCCTAACCTGTTTTAGATGAATATAGTTACCTGGCTGCCCTTTGGGTACAGCTGTTTCACCTCATATGAGAAACCAGAAAAAGGAGGCCCAAGAATGGTGAATAAAAGAAAAAAAGTTTGTAAATTTGCCTAGATCAAGTCATCCTGATATCGTATAACAATTTACACCAAATAATTGGGGACATTGTCAGAACAGGCTGAGACTTTCCACTCACAAAAGGCAGAAAAAATCAGATTCAGAGAGTCATTTTGGTCGGAAAGGATCTCTTGAAATCCTCAGGTTTGATTTTCTTTGCTGGGTAGACAGGGAGTAGCCACACTCCCGTGGTATTTAATAAAGTCTGTCACTCAAATGATAGAATATGGTACAGAGAGCATAAAACAAACAGGATACAGGAGATGAGAAAACACTAAAAACTAATTATGAGTCCTGGTAAATGTTGTCTCTTGAAAATTTTTGATAGATAATGGGTTTTGATTAAAACTAATATTTTTGCAGATAGTATTTGCTTTCTACATTTATTAGCTTTTTTTTTTTTTTCTTAAGAACACCAACCACTCCAAAAGAGTTTCTGTTTAATCTGAGGAACTATATGTCTATAAAAGAAATATAGAAATATAATTTCATAAAATATGATCTATAATATAAAAATACAAAATATGTTTTGGGAATAAAAAATATTTCTAAGTAATTCCATAATTGAGGATTGACCTAGACCTCTTTACAATTTTCTTCACAGTTTCCTGTTGCTCATGTGTCCCAAACACAGTCACCTCCTGAAAATACACAAGTCCTCAGGCAACATAAGAGTTTCAGCAAAATGCCAGGGTATGTGTAACCCGGCAGCTCCATGACTCTCCCTTTTTGCGGCACAGTGTCACCAGCACAGCTTCCCACAGCAAAGACATACAACAAGGGCAAAGGCAGACACCTGTGCATGCATCCCAATTCCTTAGCAATATTGCTAAATCTGAGCAAACAGAAACTCCTGAAAATAACAATCATAAGGCTATGATAGCTAAAGAAAGCCTGAAGAGGATTATACGTTTTTTCCCAGAGGAAACGGAGATGATAGCCAGTTCAAAACTACCTGAATTTAACAATTCAGGCAGAAATGCCATGTCCACATCCTTATCTATGAAAGGATTCTTCACAACAGTTTTTGATGAGCAAATGAGATGAGTAGTTTATGTTCCAGGACTTCCTCTTAGCCATTTCTAAATAATGTGAGACATTTCACTGGCCGATCTCCTAATGAGCAACTCCAGACACGAACACAACACAGAGCTGTCTCAGCTGGCCATATTTCCTATCCACACACAGTATCTCTCTGCCTTGGAGGGTAGGATAGAGCTGCAGCAGGAGACAGCATGGTTAGGGAAGCAACAGCTGAACCATGGAGAATTAATTTCAAGGTAGAAGAAAGTCAGGAAAATAATCATCTGTATTTTTGTAATGTTTACAATGCCAGGGGTTTGTTGATTTGTTCCTCTGCTTATTTTTGTGATACTAAATTTGATTAGAAAGAACTTTCCCTCTGGGTGCATTGGCAAACCATAAAATAGAGATACACTGAAGCCTATTATAAAGTCAAAATCTATAAATAAATTTAGACTTACACAAAACAATACTAGGCATACTGAGCATTTTATTATTCAATACATCTTTTTACTAGTGGCATATCTACTTAATTCTGAGAGATCTGTGTTTTACCAAGCCCAGCAAGCATTTAATAACTAGCACTTTACAGCAACTTTTGTATAAACAAATATTCAAAGGTGCTTTTCAAAGATCCTATCTCTTCTCTTCAGTAAACAAATTGAAATGTAAAGCTCTTTGGAAGGTTATGAACATCTTCTAGCTCATGAGAGAAAAAGAAACTTGGGTCAAAACAGCTCAAACTGAAACATGTGGCTGCTTCTGGGGGAGCAGAGTGTTCTTACACTGAGACATCTATAAACTTGTAGTTTTGAAAGCTAGAGGAGATGTTTGTGCTTCCTACCTGAAGAACAGAGCTTTCAGTCTACTACAAGTAGGGTTATTCTCTATTTCTTGTCTAAATTAACTCAATTCTCATCACACCCCTTCATTTACATGCCTAAGGCTGGAGGATATGAATATCCTACATGGCTGAATCGAATCTGTATCCCGTAGCATGGGCGTCTTGGGATTCCCAAAATCAGTGTCATCCAGACCTTGCTATGTTATCCTTGTGTAAAGAGAACTGTCCGCTGAGATTTATTCTCTAGCTGAATCCACAGATTTGAACAGTGTCTGTCTGTGCTTTAAACACATAGCTATGTGAATGCCGGCTGTTTCAAATCACAACTATTTCCCTAATGCAAACAATGTCTTGATTCACATCAAAACCAAACTACCATCATGAAATGCATCCATTTATATTCTTTGCCTACTCAAAGTTAAATAAATAATATTGGAAGAGGTCCAATGCAATATAATACTTCCACTATCACTGTGATTTTTTGAGCTTTTCTGTACAAAATTGAAAGGAAGACACTTTATGTAATCTCAAAGTTCAAAGATGTTAGAAAATAATTAGAAAATTATTGTAGAAATGAGGCATCAGAGGTTTAATTTCAAATATCAATATTTTCACAAATGAGCATCCTCAGGATCTGTTTTTCATCTGGACTGACAACAAATAAATCATCCTGAAACAACGGGATGGGATAAATACTCAGTACTTTTGAGTATCTTGGCATTTTCTTTAGATCAGATGCAGAGTCCCAAAGGAAGCAACCAATAAGTTATTTCCTCCTTGCTGATATGGGAATGATATTGTCATTTGATTGGACATTATCAGGAATCAAATGCAGTACTCCATGTTTCTTTGAAAAATAACTGAGTTGAGTAGGAAATCTCTACCCATTTTGTAGAGTTCCTGGCAACCCCGTGAGAAAAGGAGAGTCCTGTCTTCAGCTGTGGGAAACCCAACGACCAGTGTCAGCCTGTGTCAGCTGAGGTTCTGCCCTGTGGATTGTCCCCTCCTTCTTTATATGTGCTGAGTAAGGGCAGAAGTTATCTCAGTCCTTACTTAAGCAGAATTTCTGCTGAAGTCAAAATTTCACCCATATCAATTCGGTAGGAAAATTTTTGAACATTGAAGTTATGATTAACAGAATTTATAGCTGACTGTATTTTAACACATTAATTTCAAAGCTCTAATAAATGCTAGGGGAAAATCATGTAGAAGTCACTATTATGTTTGAAGCAAGATGAACAAATGGTTTTCCAGGTAGAAGAGAAGTTGAACATCTGAATAAAACTTATGTTAATAGTTTTCCCAGTTGAAACTGTCTTAAACACACTAAGTTTCACTTTGTGAGCATTTTTAGACCCAAATGTGTGAACCCTAAAGCTAAATATATAGTCGATCCATAGGTCATGTTAAGTATTAGGCTTGCAATTCTTAATTAACTCATTTTGATAATACAGAGCAAGAAGCACTATCAGCAGATCATCAGCCTCCACAGAGAGTTGTAAATGCCACTGCTCTGCATATTGAACACTTACAAAATTAAAATATACTTAATTTCCAAATAATATATATTATTTTTAATAATTCAATTGTTTGTATATTATTTCCCTTTATACTTATTAAATTCCAGTTTCTCATCTCATTTTGTTGTATGCTAGGTTTACAAAAGCTTCAAACTTGTAAATAAATTTTCACAACCCTTTTAACTCCTTACACTAACTTAGTTTCTTAATAAACACATCTCTGCATTCTCAATTTCACATTTCAGGTGGATATTGTGCATTCATTGTGTTTACTATTCTGTACTTAGTGAGGTATTTTCAGCTATGCATATTACCTCTAAATCAAATATGCCAAACCAAATGCCATTAACATACATTCCTATCTCTAGTTCTGTTTCAAAAACCTCGCATACCCCATGGTTTTGCGAGCATCAGCCCAGAGGTTAGGCATGGTCTGCTGTATGAAGAGTGTATGAAACTATTAAAACAATCCCTGATAAATGCAATTTGGAATCTTCTTTTGTTCAGAGATGTTGTAAATCTAAATCCCTTGTGAGAGAGGACAAGAAGGAATGAGAATTCCCTTATAGCAAAGAAGCAACCCATAAAATAAGATATCTACCCTCCACTGTATTTTTTGCTACTCTTTGGCTTTCTGGCATCCCAAAAGTCAAAAGTGCAACATATTTGGTTGCTGCAGTAATTTATATTGATTTACCAAACTAGAGTTTTTGCTGTCACTGCCATCACTGTGTCTGGACTTGTTGAATGAAATTAAAAAGTCTCAAGAGACAATTAGATTGCACCAGAGAGGTAAGTTGGTAGACAGGAGAGATGAGTTTTCTGCTTCAGTAAGGGTCATTATATGTTGGAGCATCTAAACGCTAGTCTTCCAGCACAGATCAGACAAAAGTAGCTATGGTCCCTACTCCCTACCTAACTCATTTGAGAAGAGTTTTCCAAGCTACAGAAAACACTGCTAAATTACGAATCCATCCTATCTTGGGGAAAACAGCAAAATTTAAATGGCCAGTTTACAGCCCGAGAGTGTCCTTATGATAATTCTTGAAATCAAATGTACTTCAGTGTGCTTGTACCAGGGTTGAAGTTGTTGCCTTGGTACCTTTTTTTTTTTTTTCCCTGAGCCTTGTGATCATTAGACAGGATTAAAGAAAGGAACTGCCTGGCTATGCTGACAAGTAAGGGTAGCTACAAGTTCATGGGAGAAAGTAAAAGAAACTCTCATGCTGATCCTAAGAGGATTACCTCCTTGCCATTGAATAAATTTTGCATTACAGTGGGATGAGCACCAAGGAAAGTTTGTACTTTATTTTGAATATTTATGTGTGCTGTAATTTATTTCTTTTAAAATATAGGAAGAAACTGCACAATTGTTTCAATTCTGTCATTGCTAGTGAGACAAACTTTCCAGCCATACAAACAGGTTGAGCAACTTAGGCAGCCTGTCCCCTCTCCAGAGTGATATTGATAACTGGCATTCATGTTTATTTAAAGACATCTGAATTTCATTTCTATTCCTCAGGCATCAGTGAATTAGCAGTTATCTTTCCTGTTGCAAATCAAGAGTGAAAAGCCTCACACATGTGCCCAAAGCCTGCAAACTTGCTGAACAACATTTGCAACAGGTTGCTTAACATTAAGGTAATCTAGTGATTCTCTGGCTGTGAAGAGTCCTAGATCACTTGTTTTATTTACTTATTTATTTATTTATTTTTGCCACAGGAGTTACAAAGGACTGGAACTTCCCCTTTGCTACATTACAAAGGTTCACATGTGCCAATTATTTCCGTTCCCAGAAAGAGAAAATGGTCCCCAGCCATTTCACAATCCCCATTAACTTTACCTGCATTGCTACAGCATTAGGCTATTAACTCTCTTTCTCCACAATCTAACGATTTTGCAGTCAGCAGTGACAACATATTCTCTCAGTATCCAGTGGGAGTCTTGCCATGGACTTGCAATGAAGCCAAAATTTTAAATGAAGTTGTCAGATGGTGAGGGAAGGAGCTATCACTTTGGCTCTCTGTGAGAATGAGGCAGAGTAAATGTGACCCTGCCTCGCGCTGTAACCCTGATACAACTTCACATGGCATGAAGTGGCTTCAGAGATGCTCATACATGTGTGGAAGAACATTTGGAAGTCACTGCAAAGAACTGTTTCATCTGAAGACCAGATTGTGAGCACTTGGAGGCTGAGTGTACAGGGTGGGCATGGTGGGCAGGTGAGAACATTTTGAGCCAAGGGCCTCTGCATGCATCAGCCTAACTCTGGAGCGTCTGGGGACAGGGTAACATGACTTACACAGATCTTCAGGACTGTCTGAGCTTTATGGACAGGCTCTCCAACCCAGAGTACCCTGGCTACTACCCAGCCTTCCCTTCCCTCCTCCAGGTGGTCTGCTCTGTACCTCTATGAACACTATGCAAATCTATACATAAAGACAGTAAACAGTTTCCATATACATGATGGCCTATGTGGTTGATGTATTTGCTGTCATGGTCTCAGTGATGACGTCTCACATGGTGCAGAGGGTCACTGGTATCTGAGTGTTTAAGCTGTTTTTCCTGAACTAGCCAAAATTTATCCTATTACAGCATTTACCTGATCAGAACATGGCGTTCTTTGGCTTATTTAAATGTAAATGACATGATATTTTTATCCCTAGATTTCTGCATTCTTCTTTACCTAGATTCCTTTTTTTTGTGAGCTTTTTATTTTCCTTTGACTGATGTTTAATACATTTGATAGCTTGATTTAATTTTATTTCTAACAGAAGTGTGGCTGATAATCTAATGCTTGACAAATTACTGCAAATTGCTATGTATTATTAAAAAAATACTAATATCAGGAGAAAAATATTCCTGTTTCTTGCCTTTGAAGAATCAGACCTTGTCATCTTGGTATATGTTTTATCATTCTTAACCATTTTTACCTTGTACATCTCATTTTATTATTTTTCAAGCATGTAAAAAATGAGGCCTAAAGGAAGTGCATAGTGTCCTATTAAGTCAAATCCTTACATTACATTCTGCTGCTTCGGTTTCGTCTTGA
>VXAA01001523.1:476705-557494 GCA_013399115.1 Anseranas semipalmata | reverse complement strand
TTTTTTTTTTTTTCCTGGTGCCAGAGTTCCTCTACAAATTATGTGGATTGAATGAAGCTGGACAGAGCTGAGTTCCAGTCTGAGAAACATACACCACCCGTGTCCTATTCCAGTGGGTGCTCAATTTTTATTGAAGTTTGAAGGAAAAATTTTCTGAGGTATTTTTGAGAGGAAGAAGTTGAACAAAGCTACAGACTGCTTTGCACCTGGAAGCTATGAAGGCACCTTGGCTGCTGCAAGAGAGACCAGGTGAAAGGTGAGAAAGGGAGTATGACCTTTAAGTATGTGTTTAAAGAACAAAGTTAGATCCGTATTGCACTTCTTAAAGACTACAGAGAATACCGACAGTCAAAGCTTTGTTTTGGCTGTTGAATATGATGGATCTGCTTTATCATACAAACATCTGCAAAGGGTAAATGTTTCACTACGAATTCATCACATCTAAGTGCAATTGTTTAATAGGCAGCCACTTTCCGCTGATTGATTAGACAGTGAGCTGAGCCCTGCTGAGAGAGAGTCTCTTCATTGACTATAGGCAGCTAGTTTAAGATGTGACGGTCCATTTTCTGTAATGCCTTTCCCTTTCCACTGACTATAACAGGAGCCTGTTTTACAGGCTTGGACTGGACATTTTTCAGGCAGACAAGATGAATCTCCCCAACATTTTGGATCAGGTTGGATGTCATTCATCATGTCCAGCTTTACTCCTCCTTTACTTGTGCCTACTAACTCTTCTATCTGTCACAGAAACCTTGCTGGGGCACCTCCCAGATGAGGAGGGGCTGACTGAGGGAAGGATGAATCCAATTTTTACCATATTACAATGGTTTGGTGTTCATACACTGGCTGTGTAAGTGAAAGCTTCTTTGTGCTCTTTGCCTTCAGTGGCTTCATAGGGATTTTCAGGTGGGAAATCCACACCCTCTTGGACTTGGATGATGACTCCAAGGGCTGATGCAGAAGAGAGGCTGCTATTGCTATGATCTCAGGGAAGTCCCAGGAAGATGGATATAGGGCACTTTACAAGTCTATCACACTGAGGTAGAATCACAAAACTTGTCTATGCTTTCTTGTGCCCAACAGCAGGTGATTTCTGGATGAAACAAGTATCTGGGTAATACTGGAGGTAAATGTAACACACTGTTTATCATTACAGGCACTCAAGTGATACCACTTAGAATTTACAGTAAGAAAAACTGCAGCTAAGAAAAGCTGTGAGACCAATCTTTAGCTAATAAGCACCAAGACAGATAATATGGGGGCAGATTATTTCTGATCTTTTCCATGTATTCCCTGAGGCCAGCATTCCAAATTAAACTGTTTGCACTCCATGGAATATGTGGAGCTAAATTGTTTGAAAGGATAGCTGGAGCGACTATCTACTTCAATATTTTATAATAGCTCTTCTATTAAAAGATAAGTAGAGAGGTCTGTGAGAAAGAATGCAAAAGTAGAAGTCAGGCAGTCCTGGTTTTTAGACCTCATTCTGCCACTGACTTTTCTCCTTTGGTTTTGGGCAAACCACTTCAATCGCTTCTCTTAGTACCTCTAATTATAAATCCTAAAAATCACAGAATATTCTTTCTTGCTTTCCTGGTTGTTTTATGTATCATTTACTGTCTGTACAGTGCATTGAACTTGAAAATGTTCACTATTATCTTGTCATAAATACCAGGTCTTAATATTGATTCACAGAAATGGTTACTTTACAGCTGTTATAAAAGTTAGTTTTATCAGCTGAACTTATTTCTCTGCTGCTTTTTGCTTTTGTATATTCTCTTTCATCACCTGAGGTTCATTCAGTTACATTTAAATTACTTCATTTCTGTGTCCAAAAGCAGTTATTCAAAAGTTAGATTATCTTCGAGTTTACTGAATAAATGTACTTATATATTGCTGACAAGGCTTGACTATTAAATTCTGTTTTTTAAGTTTTACATCATACTGCAGAATTGTAGTCCTTGCAACAAACCAATAAATACAGATTTCTGGGTTTGTTTTGCCAGACAATGTACTTTAAAGGGGACTTATACTTAAATATGCTATTCAGACTATGAGCAGCTTAATGGATTGTTGACAGAGAAGGTAGAGCTCAAGCAAGTTGTGATAATACCAGTTGTTTTCTCACTTTTATAAAGTTTATATAACTTTTAGTTTCATTTCATTCCAGCTGTCACTTAGCACAGTGCAGTAACAATGACCTTCATAGTAGAGACTAGAATTAGCAGAGGAAAAAGCAGACAGAAACTGTAGAATCAGAACACATATCAGAGATAACAATATATTTCTTGTGGCCAAAGGAGGTTAGATGTCTATGACCAATTGCAATATGAAGGAAGTTCAGATGATGGTTTATATTCCTTTCAGTCCCCAGGCCTACAAAGTCTTTTTTGTGTCAATAGTTAAAAGTCAACTTTAGTTTAATAACTGAAGTGTTTACCTTATGAAATTTCAGAAGATGTTCTTTACAAAAGTAACATTTGTATGGCTGGGCTAGATAAGGACACTCACAGAAAGGTAGATTGGTTTGTTCTCATAAGTCTGCCAGAGCTGTCTCCTTGCTTTTTGTTTTTCACCATTGGTTTTATGTAACTGTTGCCCCAGTAGATCACCTCAGAGGAGAAGTCCTAAGCCTGCAGGGTCATCATTAATCAGTGAAGGTTTATTTTGTGGATGGCTGCATCTGCATATACATCTGCATATAGTATGCCACCACCTTCATGCACATTTGGTTCTTGTTCCCCTCCACAGAGCCTGTGTAAGGATATGGCGGCTGAACTGCAAAGCTATCCATCCACTCCTAGGTTCATGCAGGGACTGTCCCCCTCAGATGACGCCCCAAGGAAAAGACTTGCAAATTATCTAAAAAAAACCCTCAAAATTATATTATTTGTCTCTGAACAAGATAGAAGAGACAAACAAATAGAGACAACCTGTCTGTCAACCTTCCTATGACATTTGCTCTCAATAGTGATTTTTAAACCTTGTGGTCATTTCTTTATGTATTTTCCAGGTTTGTTCATACTATATCATAATTACCTGAAATTGCCACAAGAGACACTCCAATACCACTAGAAGAATTATCATCTTACCCAGTAAGTGAAAAGTAGAGCAATGCAGCAGTAGTACAGAAACTGATTTTCTTCACTTGCTTATTTGCTTTTGGGTAAAAGTGGGGGAGCATTTTAAGAATTGATTATTGACAGACTTTAAAGTCTGTTGAATTTATACATACATATCTATCTTTAGTGGACATTTTGTGTTTATTTACCTCAGGCAACAAACACTGGATTGCTTATCTTGCACTCACTTTTTGTGTTTTCTATTTCTTTGGAAAGCCCAACTGACAACTTATAACCTGTGCAATCAAAACAGCAGCTGTTAAAAAACACTGCACTATGCATGAACTACCTCTGGCATGCAACAAAATGCATCCAGACCCAGGAAGAATCAAAGACATTTTGGTGAAAATGTCTATCATGACACCATGAATAAATGTCATAATAAAAGTTATCAGTAACAGAAATCTGCAAACCCACAGCTGGAGACCAGAGCTTGGTTTAAGACAAGGAAGTTGGCTAGTTGCTAAGAATGGGGCATCTCAGTCATGCCCCTTTTGCTTTATCTTTTTGTTCAAGTGTATTCAGATTTAAAAAAATGGGTTCAAAAAAAAAAAAAGAAAAAGAAAAAAGAAAAAAACATTTAAAGCCCTATTTATCTATCAGTTCTGAAAATGGACTGAAATCCTGAGTTTTTGCATTAATATCAGTATGCTATACTCAAAGTGGTCTTGAATGGACATTGAGGCCCAAATTTACAACTGCCCACATCCATAAGCAGAGTCTCTAAACTCCTTGTACCTTAGGGTCACTTTGGCAGATGGAGGTCCTCTAGTGACACCAAATGCACAGTGTTGACTTGACAGTACAGCCTGTATTTAGGACCACTCATAAGCTTGGTTGTTCGAATTTCTACATGGGTTTATTGGGTTCAATTGCAGCTGATACAATATCAACAATTTTAAAACTAACTGGTGCCAAGAGGATATTGAGGATTCAAACCCATACACATGGGTTTATAAGTATCTTTGCAGTCACAGACTGTACTGTGTAGACATGAAATTTTTTCTGTTATCACTCTTCTCGCTAAGGTTCAGCCAAAGCCAACTTCCATTAATAGCCCTGCAAGCAAGCAACACTATCCAGATATATCACTGGTAAATATAGGTGAAGATTTCACACACTTGGGAGTTAAATTACAGGCAGCTATTTAAAAAAAAAAAAAATCCTGCTAGGAGATCTGTAAGAAATTACATTTTCATTCTTGGATCTTTAGGTTATTTCAAAAAGACCTGAGAAAAGAGTGGAAAGAGGCATCTATAAATTACCTGGTTTTCAGCCATTATCCTTGCAGCCTAGAAGGAAGATGAAGTCAAGGAAAGAAGGAATTCCAACTTTGCAAATGATTTGGAAGACAGATCAACTTTCTGACTTTGAGTCAGCAAACAATGCAAGATAAATGACAAATCTCTGCTTTGCTGGTAAATTCTCCATTTAGCCAGTGGGAACCTCCGACTAGGAAAGCTCTTCAACAATGATTTCTTGTAGCTATACATACAGAAACATACCTTTTCTCTGTTTAGTAAAGACGTTCTGAAGCAGCTTGTAGTGAAAGGCGATATGCCCAGATTTTCCAGCTAATATTCATCCTCACTTCTATATCTCAAATGGAGTTAGATAATTGAGTTGCAAATGATATTACTCAAACTTAGGTGAAATACAATAAAGGTCATGAAATCTCATACTTGGGAGATTTCAGGTATGCAACCCATGTTGTCAGAAACTAATTGTGTTCCTAATGTAAAATCACCCAAAGTGCTTATGACTATATTTTCCTGGATTTCTTGATATGTTACCAAGCGCTGCTCACTTTCCTTTATTTGCCTTCATCTGGGTGCAAGACTTTCAGAGGCCTCAGGGAGCAGATGTGGTATTTGCAATTTTATTCTGAACAATCTGGCTGTTTTCAAAATATTCACAGGAAAACACCAGCCACAACACCAGATGTGAATGTAGCAAAGCAGCATCTTGTGTTTACATTTTAATTTCTCCAGCTAGGAAGGCTGGGGTGCTTATGCACTGGGAACACATAATACATTCTGTGTTCTCTAATAATCTATTACTTTTATTTGGTGCCTTTCACCACACAGTACTCTGCAAGTTTTCTGTGTAGAGGACCCACCCACTCCAAAAATGTGTCCCCCACAGGCCTGGGAGACAGCAGCTGTATATTAATTCTAAATAGCAATAACTTTAGTGTAGGAGTAAAGGGTAAATGAGTACTGCATCTAACAGCAGCTGCTGAGAGGGCTTTAAGTTGGCAGGTCTCTAGATGCTTGTGTGTGTGTGTGATTTTTACAGCTTTTGAACATCTGCAAGACTCGCTGACTTTATAGTGCTGCTGCAAACACCTCTAAATAATCAGGTCCCAGGAATCTAAATTCAAGGCACACAGAGTGGAAATCCCAGCTCATCTTTTGCTGTGGAAGGGGTGTTTTTCTGTTCTGTATGTTTGAAGGAGCCAAATAATAGCAAAGCAAGAAACAAACCCATCTGGCAGTGTGGCAGCCCATTTAACTAGCTGCAGGTAGTAGCCAGGTGAGGGATCTGACTCTGAAATTCATGCCAGGTTTGAAATGTGGTAGAGACACTGCTCTCTATGACAGAAGGAAGGGATGACATTGCACAGAGCTCAGATGCCCATATTTCGTAACAGTGGTTTCAGGATAGTGCTTAGTATCTGCAGCAAGCACAAATCTAGCAAGTAAATACAGAAGATTCAAGCTGCCCTTAATGGGATGTGGTGAAGGCAGAGGTATGTGCTAATGGACAAAGGAGCCGGGAAACAAGACTATATGCCCTGCCAGGAGATCTCAGCAAGTCGCCACGT
The DNA here is from genome assembly GCA_013399115.1 of Anseranas semipalmata. Taxonomy (NCBI): domain Eukaryota; kingdom Metazoa; phylum Chordata; class Aves; order Anseriformes; family Anseranatidae; genus Anseranas; species Anseranas semipalmata. The sequence continues at coordinate 551,545 of VXAA01001523.1, read as the reverse complement.
TTCTCCTTTTATGTTTGTGCAATTAGGTGGGAGAGGATTCAGCCTTGGAGGCTTACAATCAGCATGTGACTGGTAAAGCCAATGGCAGCACAGGCAAAGGTACGGAAGAGCTATTTATTCCTAAAAGCCTTCTGGTAGCTATAATAGAGACTTGGCTATGACAGCTCCTGCTCTAAAGCCCAAACATGCCACCAGGCTGGGAGAAAAGTGCAGCCTTCAGCAGAGGAAAGAGCTATGGAGAAAGAATAGCAATGTAACTACAAAGGCAGTAACTCTGCAAAGCTGATCTCTTAAACACTGAGCAGGCCACCAACACCCTTGCTTCATCCTGCTCTGCTCCAGCTCAGTCTTGAGACCAAATTGTTCCCCTTTAGTGAAGACCTCTAATGATGAGGAGGAGTAAATTGAAAACCCTTCCTCCTGATTAAATCAATGAATTCTCACTGTGGCTGTTAGAATAAATGTTCAAGGAGCCATAGAGCACTATGTCATTGAAAATAGGCCTAGTTTACACTGAATTGATTCGATCCTGGTATTTTATGACTCCCGTGTGAACTCGATGTGGCCAAATTGGCTCTCTCTTAGGACACTTTATCAGGGAGTTATATCTTTTGTCTAATTAACGGGACTCAGCACTAAAAGACATGACTGTATAAAGGATTTAATGTGCAGGCTGCAGTGGCAAAGGAATGCTTTACAACGTACTGTTACTCGAGTGAGAGGCAGTGGTGGTTTTAAGAAAACCTCTCAGGGAAAAAAAAGAAAAAAATCCTATCCTGTTTTTCCTGATATCATATCTATGTTTGGAAACTTCCTCCCTAAATCTTTAATGAAGGCAGAATGGGGTTTGAAAAACAGCTGGAGGACATTGATCTACACATTCCAATTTGTTTATGTATAAAACATGCATAAAGGATTAAATGCTGCTTAACAGTTTGTCTGCTTTCAGCTGCTTTCATGCCTCATATCACCAATCCATGTCAGAAGATACCCTGGGGGGCTTTTAAATAATAAATAGGTTCCTTTGGAGGATGTCTTTTTTTAATCTAATATTAATTGGCACACACAATGGTAATTATACCTGCTCTAGAAATATGCTGTGCCACTGATTCCTCCCTGGTCGATGGCATTTGCCCTGTCTCACAGTAGCTATAGGAGCTTGGGAGACCAGAACTAAGGCTGGAGAGTGACATCAGATTAAATTAAGTGCTCATGCATTTATGTATCAGCATAAAGCAATGCAAATGCATTTTTAAGGTATGAATGATTTACCAAGAAGTCGTTTTTGATGCCTTTCTGTCGCATGTGGCTAATATGGTGAGCAAGTCAGTTCATTGATTCCAGTTCAGGATCCTGGTTCATCTGTCATTATGAAAGGGCTGTTTCAAAAGCCTGAATTTTAAGTACTTTTTTCTCTCACTTTTTTTTTTTTTTTTTTATTTTTTTTTTTTTTTTTTTTTTTTTTTTCTTTTTTTTTTTTTTTTTTCCCAGCCCACAGAGGTTTTCACCTCTATCAGTCTGAAAGATTTGTTAAGCAAAAAATGTGACTGGCTCTGCATACAAGGTAAATGCTGAAAATGGTTTCTTCAAAATAATATATTGCATTTCCTGCTCATCTAAACCCATTTTACACAGAGGCACACAAAATAGATTGGAGAGACTGGTAATTTTAAAAGACATGCAGCTGTCCATGCTATGGGAGGTCACAAGCACCAAGCTGTGTAGACAGAACCAAACAAGTCACCTGTCATTCAGCTCAGCAGTGGCAAAATTCTGCTTTGTGATGGTCTGAAATCCAAAACTTTAGCTTTTCTGCAGATATGCCACTGATAAATGACAGCTCTGTAGCATAGTATGGGGATAGGCTTGTAGATAAGATCAAAACAGTTTTAGCAGAGATATGAGCTTCATTCTTGTGCTGGATATGCAAGATTTCTTATCTGCCTATAATATGTCTCCAGCATTCTTAGTTCACGAAGTGAAACATGCCAAATTTCACAATTGCATCCACATAAAAGTACCATATGGTCACATTCTTTATTCTTATCCCAACTGTCATCGTGACTCCAGGGTCTTTTAGGATCCGGTATCAAGCAGTAAGAGAAGCAGAGTTAAAACTGAGCACTCCACCTTCTCTAATGGGACATGTCTTGGCAACACAGGTAGTACAGGCTCTTATCATAATGATCCATCATAACTCGTACCAGCACACTTAGAGAGAAACTTCCAGAAAATGGAGAGCAGTAAGAGTTAAAAATGCATTCATTTAGCATTCTGCAATACCTTTGTGTACAGGACACACAAATGCTCTTTTAATTTATACTGCTGGCTAGAAAAAGTCACAGAATACTTTAAGAGAAAGAAACCAGATCTTCTGGGAGATATTCCCCCAGGTATAAATGTAAGAGTGGAAAACCAGTGAAAACAATGGATTGCAAGAAAGATTTGCTAATGAAATCCTCAGAAAATCCTAGCACAGGCCAGATCTTGCTTAACTCAACACTAAATTAACCCGACTGATAAGATGTGCTGTCAAGCATTCAAGTTATCCACACAATGGAAACAAATGCTTACCACTGATCAAGTGACTGCAGCTTACAGTACAAATCTTGCCTCCTCAATCTTTTTCCTTATTTCTAACTTAATGTTATTCCTGGCCAGTTTAAGCCAAAATTGTCTTTGTTTTCATTAGGTAGCAGAAGAAATGTGTGTACATCCTGTCAAACTCTGTGACTAAAATGTGGATTTAAAGGATATGAAGGAAGAAAAAGGAAATCTAAAACTCCAAAGGGACAAGAATGTTGGGCCATTTACTTGGGAAATAAAAATTGGTATATTCACTTCACTAGAATTATGGGGGCATACAAAAAATAATGTTGATTCAATTTATGCATCTTTTGAAAACCTTATTGGGCCTTTCTCCTCCAAATGCCACCTAACAAACTGGGCATACAGAAGTTATATTATTTATCCAGTGGCAACAGAAAATGTGCAGAGGAACTTGGAGTTCAGATCTTCCCACCCCCACAGTCCATCACCTAGTTACATCTAGGCTTTGCCTATCCAGAAAATAGCTTACAGTATTGTCTGTGTCAGAAAAACAGCTGAGAATTTTTGTTCTCATTTTCTACAAAATGGCAAGTTGAAAATGAGTGCTAGTACTTTTCCCATGGAAAGGAGACAAGTGTCATTGATTTCTTATTTATATGATGACAGAATACTTGTCCTAATCTTAGTCAAGATGCATTCATACTACTAAGCTTCAGTGAGATATTTTGGTGACCAGGGCATATGTTTCCTCACCCTTCCAACCCTGTGTGCCCAGCTTCTTCAAGATACCAGCCCCATGGCCATCCCTAAGGATCTTTCAGCCCTGCTGTCTTCTAGCCTCTATCCATCCACATTTCTCCCACTTCACCTGCATACTGGGAGAATTCAGCACGGAATTCAGTGCTGCTGCACACACCCTGATACAGTCATTCCGTGCCTCCAAGCCTCATTACTCCTGGCACACATCACACAGGTCTGTTGTTGTATGTGTCATTCTTCAGTAGATGCACAGGTCACCTAGACACTTATGTTTAGGAACAAGAATCTTTCCCATGTAAGAGATTTTTAAAGGCACCTAGGATTTTTTTCTCTTGCTGATTTTATCAATATTAGCTTTTGAGGAATATCACATGCTTACATTGCAAATCCTTGCAATCTTGCCCTGAGGTCTTTCCCAGTATCATTTTTCTACCATGTTAGGTTTGGAAACTTGTCTTAGGTTCATTTGAAAATAGAAAACAAAATCCTTATCTATTTTTTTCCTTTTCAATGTACTAAATATAGATGTATAAACAAAATCCTTAGCTAGATAAAGATAGCAGCACACAGATGGTGTAAAAACCAAAGTATTTAGCAGGCTCTGAGAGACAGGCTGTACCCATATATACTTTGCATTACAGCTTGTTGCCAGCTAATATTTTTCCACAACATGGTTAAAATCTCAATCTCACTCAACCTTGTAAATTGTCTCACTTTATTATCAAATAAATATTACAGATAAGTGTCTGTGACTCTTCTACGAAATTTGAGTGTCTCTTTGTCCTAAAATATTTACATTTTATTTTATGGGCAAGTGGCTTCCTGCTTTCAAGACACTTCACTGGGTGTGTCCCCTTCCTGATGCAAGGATTCATCCAGGATGCACACTTGTTAGATCTGAGAATGTGAGGACTAGGATTACTGAGGTACCAGATCTTTTTCAGCCTGACTCACTTCTGCCAGACAGATGTCATTATCCAGAGTACATTTGGAATTAGATGAGGGGGAGAGCATTCATATATTCATATGGAATCATAGAATGGTTTGGGTTGGAAGAGACCTTTAAGGATCATCTAGTTCCAACACCCCTGCCATTGGCAGGGTCATCTTTCACTAAAGCCCCATTCAGTCTGACCTTGAACACTTCCAAGGACAGGGCATCTACAGCTCGGGGCAACCTGTTCCATTGTCTCACAACCCTCAACATGAAGAATTTCTTCCATATATCCAATCTAAATCTACCCTCTTTCAGTTTAAAACTGAATTCCTTCTAGGCTTTACAGACTAGCTGAGATAAATTCTCCTATTCACCAACTAAACTAGCTACACTTTTCTTTGTGCATGGTAGACAAGAATTGTGTTCAGACAAAACTCTAGCTCTGTCAGCCTGTACAAAAAATAATAATAGTAATCTTGACACTTTAATGCCATTTTTTAATCAAGAAAAAAAATACATTCATGTTGTGAATGTTCAATATTTTAAATTTCCAGATGTTAATTAATGGAGTTAAAAGCAGAACCTTAACATCTTTACACTGAAAAAAAAATACACATCAGATTTTTTTTTTAATATACATATTACAGTTTTTGCTATATTTCCTGCCTATTCTCTTTCCAGCCCATTCTCTACAGTAAATTTGGAAACATTTCAGTAAAAATGAAGGAAAAAGGCAGGAAAGATGAGAGGACAAATGAAAGCAAAAAAAGGAAAAAAAAATGGAAATATCCTGTGTATTTTATATACAAAAATATCAACATTTCTTTTTTAAAAAATACAGCAAGCACTGAAAACATGTGAAGGGTCCATAGTTTTTTAAACATTCCTTTCTTTCTCAGGAATCTCCAGAAGCTTAGAAAAAGCTGGTGGGATGCCATTATTTGAAAAATGTAAATGGGATTACTAGTATAATTACAGGTCTGTCAGCTTCACATTGATCCTGGGCAAAATACCAGAACAGTAGTACAAGACTCAATAAAGAATTAACAAAAGTTGAAATAATTAATGCCAATCAACAGTTTTATGAAAAATAGATGTGATATCTTTCTATGACATTATGAGTTCAGTTAATAAATGTAACTGATTTGGGTAAGGCATTTCACTTCGTACCACGCAACCACTTAATTAAGAACAATATATAATCAACATAGAATATGTTCAGTAGATTTACAATGTGCTAATTTATATTTCTGAACAATTAGAAGCATTCATCATCAAATGGTATAACATAACATAAGACTGGGAACACTGGGTCAGCCCGTCAGCCCATACAGCCCAGCATCCACTGACCAGCAGTGGTCAGGAGCAAATGGCCCAGCTCCTCCTGGGTCTGCATGAGTCTGCAAGACTCATTTCTGAATTAGCACTAGTGACATTTTTAATGCAGTGACTTGTGAGAAAAAAAAAAAAATCTATTGCTGACATAGTGCAGACAATGCAAAGATTGGGGATTGGTGCACTGGACACATTTTTAATAAATTAAGTTTGAAAAAGGAGTACAACAAATTCTGTGTTTTAGTATGGCCAGATCTGAAACCAGACATCTAGGAACAAAGGTGTTCCTGTGTGTGGGATGGCAGGCTTTGTCTCAGAAAAATAGTTTCTGGACCAGGCTTTGGGTTTGTTGTGGCAATGAAGTGAATGTGTTATCAATGAAATGCCATGGCCAAAAGGTATAGCAAGACCTGAACCTAAAAACAAAACATGAATTGAGAAGCAGTAGGGCATCCATGCTGTGTTGTAACTGGAATCCTATGATAATTTTGGAGTGGAAACTCAAAGAGGATATTTAAAAAATTGAAGAATGAGTTCACTGGAAGATGAGTATTAGAACATACTGAGCAGATTGAGAGGATTTGTAATGGATTCACCATCACTGGTAATTCTAAAGTACGGATTGGAGTTTTTTTCCCTAACAGTTATATTCTCCTATAGACAGGAGTTAAATCTGGATACCTTGTCAATGCTAAGGCAAGAAAAACTCAGTATGTCAGTGAATGTGTTTCATGAAATGGATATAAGCATTTAGAAACCAAGTCTACTCTTCTAAAATTTTGTTACATTTCTTCACTCTGTTCTGACAGTTAACTGGTACCCTGCTGCAGAAAGGAAAGGAGTGAGAAGTAATGGAGGTGACACTGTGAGATTAAGAGCTTGTTGGTTTTTTTTGTTTGTTTTGGTTTGGTTTTGGTTTTTGTTTGACATGGACATAGTAAAAGCCATTTATTTTCTCCCCTTCCTACACAGATCTACCTTTCCCATGCACATGCATTCACTACCTTCTTGAGGACTCTTTAAGTGCTCCTCATTAACCTCTAGCTTTTTTTCAGGTTATCACTTTATCTTTTTCTTGATTATCTTCATTCTGGAACTCAATTATAATGACCAGACTGGCATGCCATGAATCATGCAGGCAGAACACAAATCAATGTAAGTGGTTCACTTAGTTCTAGAGGATGCTACAGAGAATAGAGATAGTTAAAATCCATGGACAACTTCCAAACAAGTGGTGAGGGAAAGAGAGAGAGTCACATTTCCTTCCTAGAGCATCTCTTCCCAGTATGGGAAATTGCTGCAATAACCTTTTCTCAGGCTTGAGATTAAAATATAGTTCTTTACAGTGCATTGCCTAGGGATGTTTTTTGATGCAAAATAGTAATTAGTAACAGTGATGATGATAATAATAATAATCAGCTTAATTAATTATTGGATGGGATTGATCCCAGATGAGATAGGAGAATTCAAGTCCCAGATCAAAACTGTACTTAAAGAGCTTCTCAAACATAAACATATCCATGGTCTCTTTGGACTATTGGTGCTATGCAGATGACAAAAGTTACAAAAGCATTTCAGGATCGATTAACACTGGGTGAGAGATGAACTCAAAGAGCTACTTAACATTAAGGTCAGACATTGTCCCTTCACTGGAATGATTCTGAGCAGCCCCACTGAAGACGATACTGTAATGTCCCAGCATAAGACCATCCTTTATTGTCGAGTGAGTTGCTGCCAGTATTAGCAGAACAGAAGTATGGTTTTCAAAAGGAAAGCTGATTTGATAAAATAAATTATTTTCCTTCTTATACTCTCACCTGCTGGCACAATGTGAGAATTTTCAAACAATCTTGCTGGCATTTTTTACTTTTGCTTTTAAAAAAGTGGATTTTAAAACTCCTCATTTGGATGGTAAAAAAAAAATCCCTCTGCCCACCCAGAAACCCAGATTAACTTTTCCAAGAATCAAACACTTTTATTACATTCCCCAAGTCTCCCTTAAAATAATTGATTAGACAATAAACATTAAAAAGTACATTAATTATAATGTGAGAAAAATTTTACCTCAACCTCCAACTTGACACATTTTTCTTCCACAAAAGCTGCTAAATTGCTATGAAACAATTTGATACTGCTTGTGATAAATTTCTAAACCTAAGCTGTGTAGATATAAAATGACAAATTTAACTGCATTTATATTAAAGCAATTTTCTGCCCATCAGAGAGATGAGAAAATTAATATGTAAACCATTAACTTATAGTCAGAAACACTGTGCACTGCAACTGAAATAAGGATTTTTTGGATGTTATCACTTACGTTTTATTGCTTTCTCAAAAGGAAAATGCTCACCAAAAATTACAATCACTGCATTTAAAGGAGGCTCATTAAAAGAATATATACTTTGAGGGAAATCATCCATGAATTATGTGGCAGTCATGTTTATAAGCCCTTATTCTTTATATTTTGCTGTTTGTTTCCCTAGCCTGCAAGCAGCTCAGTGCATTTCCAGGGCAGCAGTCAGCAAACGTTGGCACACGGTGCAGTTAGTGCTCTGTGGTGACCTTTGCTGTTTACCAAAATAAAGCTGACTTAGAGGAATTAAACATTATTTCATAAGCCTGTTGTGTTCATCTTATCTGCATAAAAAGTGGGTTTGTTCCTGCTCTGTGCCAACCCTCCCTCAGCATCCATCCCTTCTGCATGCCTTGGCATTCTGGTTAGCCTTAGCTTTCCCTTGGGTGTCATGAATGTGGCACCACCTGCTTGACATGACTCCTAGTGAATCTGAAGCCCTTTCTTTAGCATCCACCAGCCTAGGTCAGGTGCCAGGGCTGCAGCTGCAGATAATTATGTCTTTCTCACCTTGTTTCATTCGTAAGGAAAGATCCATCCTTTCCTAGCCTTACTCACTACCCACCTGCCCTCCTCCAGTTTTTGGTGCTGCTTGAGTGTGGTATGGAAAGCAGGTACCCATCTGGGAGGCAGGCAGGGTGCTCTGTCTTTCCCAGGAACCAACTTTAAGCTGGTCTCGTGCATACTAAATCTGTCTCTGGATTTACTGCAATCTAGATTAGCAGTCTGGAGCCAGAATGATGACCCTGAAATCTGGTTATCTTCTCTGTGAAGATAACCTCCCATCCATGTGTCTTCTCACCCTGCTGACTGTTCTCTCAGGGGCTGACTCTCTTCTGTGTTTTGTGGAAAATCCATCGTGCCCTGCTCAACTGCAGTTTTATCTTTCCAAACCAGCAAGAGAAGTCAGATGTTATAATCTTTGGGATCATGGACACTGCTTTGCTACAAAGTACGCTCACAGCTAGTCACCATTAATCTGTCCTCATTATCAAGTGCCTTCCCTTCTCCACCTCCACTTTGTTTATTTCAGATACTACTCCCCATCATTTAATGGGCAAACCCTCTAGGATAGAAGCAGTCACCAACTACAGAATAGGCGGCCTCCTGAAATACGAAGGGACAGTATGATGCTGAATAGCTTAAAAGGTATAAGAATAAGTTGCCACCTTTCCTTCTTAGCTTCTCCCAGGAGGATGTTGCTTCTTTGTGAAAAAGGTTACTTCCCTCAGTACAGCACCCAGATGTTCACCTGTGCAGCAGGTGAAGGAGGAGGTCCTCACAGCCAGTCTCTGTGCAGGGGATGGCCACAGAGAATAGACAGCAAGTGAAGATATAACCCTCTCCTCTCATTCCCCACCTCTGAGATCAGTCTGTACATATAAGCCTTTTCACATGAAACAAGAAGTTTAGGCTTAAAAAATGTGGTTTGTGGGAAATATAGGCACTATCATGGAATAACTTATTTGCCTTGCCTTTGTCTTTTTTTTTTTTTTTTTTTTTTTTCNAGAAATCTTTATAACCTTATAATTTTTCCTTTTTTTTTTTTTTTTTTTTTTTTTTTTTTTTTTTTGTCTCACATTGGGTATTTTTTGCTTTTCTATAAAACATAAATTTTAGCTCAGTCTGGGAAATCTGGGATGTCATTTACATAGGGCATTCTTAGCTAGTGAAATATCCAAAACATGCCATTTATTTTAATGGCAAGCTTTAGTTCCAAAACATAGAACCATAGACTCACCTTCTCACTGTTTGTAGCCTGAGTAATGAACTCTAGGTTTTCCATTTATGGATTACAAAGCCTCTGCACTGACCAAGTGTGTGCATTCTTTATTGACATGTTTAATGGCCACTTTGGTCCACTCACTTCATCATGAAAATACCCTTGGCACAAAGGTAAATTAGCAAGTCCAGGAACACCTGTGGAAAATGTTTCTTATCCTGATCAGTGTGGGCATTGACCCACCTTGGGATGAGTTGAATAGGAATTCCAGCAGAATTAACTGAAGCATGTTTTTGTTTTTCTTCTGAAAGAACTGGACAGAACAAATTGAATGGAGAAGAAATAACAGATGTGTATTGTCCTGTTCAAGACTTTGAAACCCTGCAACCGTGTCCACATCAAAGTCATAGTATATAGACAAGGAAAAATGTTTATCAGAAAGGTTTTTTTTTGTGTGTGTGTGTGTGTGTGCTTTGTAGCACACAGACCTGCACTAGACATCAGAAAGCCCCTCAAAAAGATGGATTTCATCTTCTGGGATTTGCACATTTTTCCTGTCTTTGGGACATTTTGTTGGATCCGTTGTTTTCAGTTACACAACATTACCGATGCCTTTAAGGTTCTCTTGAGTCTATTTCAAAAAGCTTAAAGTAAAACAAATTGGCTCGTCTCTTATTTTGCCATTGCTCCACCTGAACTGAGTAAAGGCTTATATTCTCATTGACTAAATTGAAGACACAATCACAGAAGTTCAAAATGAGAAAACACTAGCAGAAGTGATTTCATATCAGTTGAAAGATATTGCTAGGGTTGGATTAAAGCCTGCTGATTTGGTGACTCTGGCCTTCTTCCCTCAATTTCCAACTTCAGCCTTCCTGGGAGGTGTTTCTCTGACTTTCCCATCAGATTCCACTGTTAACACAGCACTCCTCTGCAAGTTACAACTTTTTTGTATTTTTTTTTTCCAAGGCTGTTTTCACAGCATTTATTGCAAATGTATTAACTTAAATCATATATCCCAAATAACTTCAGTTCTTCACAGAAAGGTCTATGTCATGTTGGTAATACAGAATATAGAAACCTTTTGTGTGCTTCTTTACCTCCCAAACATCTTTTGTCAATGCTGAGGTCCTGTTCACAAATGCACAAATATCCTCTTTTAAATGCTAGGGAGTCTTAACTCCAAAAGACACTGCTGTCATGGCCTTATCAACGTTATCTGAAGAGAAGACTTAAAATTGGCAGAGAATGAGAAATTGCAGTAGCTGGTGGAATAAATCCTCACTGCAGGGTAAACACCAAAAAGCCCTGCTAATATTACCCTTTCTTACACTGGTTGGATTGGAGATGCCTGAATGAGAGTGAGGAGAAAGAAACAGTCCCTTAGCAGAGCCCTATCAACAGCATGTCTATTACTCCCTAGAAATTTAATCAGGTCCTGTGGCAATACTCTACCTACCTCCAAGCATGATCCTCACAAGAGGCTGTTCAGCGTGTGTGGTAGCTGCAAACTAGCCCACTATTTACATTGAGTTGCAGAACGGAGAAGCAGAGCAGAGGAGCTTGACACAGGAGATAGATGAGTTATATGAATACGATTCCCCCCCCCCAGTGAAGGCAGCAAATTCAGCTGCAATATGCAGCATCAGGATATTTATTGCTTGCAGGTGTTCATGAAAATATATGAGAATTCCATGAGGTTCACAGATTTTAGAAGGAATTATTGTGCACCTGGAAATTTGTCCTGCAAAGTATGGTATTTGTTTCCTGTTGTTATTTGCTGTCCGTTCTTTTCTAGTAACCATGCATTATTCATAGTTGTACTTGTAGGAGAGCCAAATTCTGCAGATACTCTTCATCAACAAGAGGGAACAATTCAGATAGAAAATCCTTCTAAGAAGGCTTAAGAGATCCAATATGGGATGAATTTAACTTTTTTTTTTTCAACTTTTTGCATTTTTCCTTTAAAGCTAAATTTCTGTAACTTACCTCCATCATCATCATCATAATAACAACAACAGAAATGAAAGCCAGTAACTTTACTATCATTGCCATGTGGAACAAAGCTGACTTTGTACTCTGTTTATTGTCTTATGCCAACCCATTTATAAAGGCTTCACAGGACGCTGTGTACAATTCCCTTTCCTTGGAATTTTGAGAGAAATACAAATTCTTATGCAAATTGCATGTTTCCCTCTCTTTGCTGAGAAAGTAGAAACTGGAGAAAACATGCCCAGGTGAGCCCTTCTTTGCACATTAAGGATCCAAATCACAACCAGCAAGCAGGCTGCTTTTGTTAGTATAACATATTAGGAGTAGGTCACGAGGCTTATTATAAGACACTTAAATACCAAATGCTATGGTCAAAAACGTGACAGAAGATACAGCTGTTCCCCTGACATGACTATCAGTCAGATGAAAGGATTCACACTGGATTCTCAGGACTGTGCAAGAGGTGCACGTCTGTTTGTGTAGTCAGAGGGACACCTATTCCATACCTGCATTTTGGCTGGGGGGGATGAATATAATATTTAGACAAAAATTTGGCCTGCACAAGTCTACTTCAGCCTTTAGGAAATAAGGTGATGATGTTCTTGTTTGGGCAGCCAGAATGGGAGCAATTTTGCAAATATATAAAAATTACAAATCCTTTCCTAAAAGCAGGGCAAATGAAAAAAGTATCCGTAAATAGGAGAAAAAACCCTATCTCAACTTCATTCAAATACTGAGATTGACACAATTTTTGTGAATTTGCATTTTCAGAGAAAAATATGAAACCTCAAAATATTAATAAAACATTTCAGTTTTTTCTTGTTTTTGTTTTTCAGTACTATCCTGTACTGAAATGTCAGCTTTTGAAATGTAATAAAAAATTGAAAATTGCTTGTGAAATAATGCGCATTTCCTTAGCGTTTCTGTAAAATATATTGCTGCTGTCTTCAGTCATAACTAATAGTTCATTGTTAATAAATCAGTCAGCTGTCTAGAGTCATGGCTAAAACTGGTCTACAGAAAACTGAGAAAATTCTGTATTTCTAACAAAACATTTCCTTTTTAGCATAATAGTAAAATGATTATAATTACAAAGTAGACCTCTTTCACCCTCTTACAGTACAAGAGGAACAAGACTACTTGACATGATGGAAGCAAATTATTATTGATGGAATATTAAAATATTTTTGCATGCTGGCCTGTCCTAGTAAACGGTGGGGAGTCAAACTCAAAACCAACCAGCACTGCATCACAGGAGCCAAAGTCCTCTGTTTAACTTCTCTGTTTTCATTTTATATACCATACCATTTTCTTTGACATGCTATGCTGTTAACTGTTCAGGCTGAATAAATCTCAGATTCACAAAGGAGATGGCCAGAAACTCTCACCAACTTGTCTACGAGAATTCTGCAAGGCTCAGCTTCCCCTTCTGTTTCTTTCCCTGTCTTTTTTTTTTGTTTGTTTTGGTTTTTTTTGGTCCCAGGTGCACAATCTGCTTCCATTTTCCTTTTGGATTCAAGGGACTGAGTCTGTACCTTTTCAGCCATCATCTTCTCTGAGACCAGAGAAAACATTTCCATTCACTGGAATTCAACTCCCAGGTTCACACAGCAGTTTCTCCACTCCTATCTCCTCTCCAGTTTCATATCTCAGGAGAAAAATTGCTCCATGACATTATTTCTGTTTCTAGCACAGCAAGATGGGTTAGAGCTCTGTCCACAATTTGTTTCTGTCAGGGAGGGAGGGAAACTCAAGACTGCCCCTATAGGAAAACATATGGCAAAGCAGCAGCTTTCATTTTAAATGTTTTCTCAACACTACACGTCTAGCAGCAGCGTCTCAGCAGTTCTTAGAAAGTAATTATCTAGCACTGGATAGTTTCTTGAGAAAACATCCTTTTTCCTCTTGGAATTCCTGCTCCCTGTTAAATGACCATCAGGAAATATTACAAACCTCTACTTCTCCCTGCTGCTATTATGACTTAGCATTTAGAAAGGGCAATAACAGTCTCCCTAGATAGCTTTGTTCTCCTGTCTTCAGAAACAAGGCCAGTCCTCTGTACTGTCTGAAATAATGTTTGGACTGAGGCAGCCTTGGAATACACTAAAGGAATTAAATTAATTAGGAAGTCAACAGCCTTTGAAAAGCTTGGAGTAGAAACCTTTGCCTCCACTCCATTCCAAGACAAAACCCACAATACACCTAGAAGCTTTACTGCATTTGAATATATATTTATTGTTAGCATTAGAGTATTTCCCTAGCATTCGAAATGAAACTAACACTGTACTGTGGAAGGTGTAAAAATATAGGCAACAGAAACAGACTGTGCTAAGATTTCCCAATTTAAATACACAAGACAAAGGGCAAAAATTAAACCAGAATTCAGAAGCAGAGACTTGCTTAGAACACAGCAGATCAGGAACAGAACTAAAAACAACCCCCAGATGTTTTCACTCCTAGTCCAGTTATTCTGAATTCTTTTTTCTCCATTAATATTTGAGAGAGAAAACAATAATTTCATTGGTCTTTAGGGAAAAAACCCACAACCTCACATAATTTTTCATTCCATTTCCTAACATGACTGGTCTGATATTTGCATAGCTAAAACCCTTTCCTTCATAAACACTTTTTATTTCACATGCCTAACTAAGAATTATTTTGTGATAAAATTGTCTAAACTTCCTCATCATTAACTTCTTTAAATTATACTGTCTGAAGATGTTTATGGATTAGCTAAGTAATCTACTGTGGAACACAAACTGCAAACCAAAGTGAAATTGAGTTCCCAACTGACTGAGAAGGTAATTAATGATTTAACTGCACAACTGTTAGCAGATCTATAATGCAACTTAAAAGCTAATTGAGAACTGTACAGCCAAAGGAAAGAGGAAAGCATAGAGGAGCCACAATGCTCCTTTGAGTAGTATTTGGTCAGCCTGCTGTCAGATAAAGTGGAAAAATAACCATCCCTACCTCATATAAAAATAAAGACACTATACAAAAATATACACTAGCTTTGGGGAACTAGCAATTTTATGATCACCTCATTAAGAGGGCAAGTTTCTAGCACAGCACTGAATTCCACGACTCCCCTTCTCCCTGGCTGATAGCATTAACATGCTCTATTTCTTTCCCTGCTTGCAATGCATCAAAACTCACCCCTAGTAAACCAGCTACCCTGAAGAGCAAGGGCATGCTTTCCACTGCCATTTTATATCCTGGTTATCTTAATTAGCCCCAGCTGACTGAGGAAGCCCAGAGATAAGGCAATTGATTGGGTTGTGCTTTCACCTGGAGGAACTGTTCAAGATTCCTGGCAGCTGCTACAGAATCTTTAAGGACCAACAGCTCTTTTGCCACCTTATGTCTGAGCAAGTGTTAGTCTTTACACAGTACACGTGAGTAGTTAGCATCCTACCACAGCCAAGTGAATAATGATTTATTCCATGCAAGGATTTGCTCCACTACAGCAACGTACAATCTCTAAGAAAGGCCACAGATCAGATTTACCAGAGAAAGCATATACCGAAATCTCACTAACATAGCCCTCAGGCCCTGTAACATCCATAGATCCTGAATTTTTAGAGTAATAATTATTAACAAAGGTACCAAGGACTAATTGTGTAAAACCTGGCAGTACCCAAGCCCTATGCATTTTTCAGTGTGAGATACTGCTTTCAGCAGCAAGTCAGGCTGGCACACATTTTCCACAGCTATTTAGTTGTTTGGACACTACGCAAGGTGTTTCAGAAGGACATGTCAGTGTTCCCTTTTGTCATGCAGTTATGTAGTTAAAAGGTCACCCAGACATGATAGAGATCTGCAGTCACTCCAGTTCTCTATCTGAAAGGACATGAACTGCATTGTCATGGAAGGCAGCTTCTATAGTCTGTATATCAGAAGTTGTTCTGAAAGAATTAATCTGGGAAAGTGAGAATACATATGTATTAACATTTCCTCCAGTAGAAAAGGGAGTTCTTGAATAAATACACTCTGGGTAGCTGTACTGCTCAACCATCCAATGTCTATCACCATGCCTCTCTCTAGCTGTATTTTATAAGCCAGAGTGGGTGCAAGCGTGTCAGTACAAGAAATGGAGCATAGATCTGGTTCCTTTTTGGCCTGTCTCCCCACAGGTCAGAATAAGGCACATGAGTACCTTGGCTACTTTCAGTATTTTTCAGTATATATATACTTTTTCAGTATATATTCCCCATTCCCTGTACTGGCTCTGACAGAAATGTCCCTTAGCAGAGACTGCTCCACAGATTTATAGGTAAAAGTGATTAGGGCTCTGTATTCAATTAAGCAACCAAGCTGCTACAGGTGAAGCCCTTCAGTGGTTGTGGATTTACCTGTATTTTTTTTTTTTTTTCCGTTAGCAGTAAGCTTTTCTGTTTATTGTACACTTAGCTTGGTTTGAATATCCACATAAAAACTCCTATGAAAACTCTACATGTGACAGCAGAGGGGCAGGAGCGACAGAGAAGATCCAACGGCAAGTCTTCAGCAAAGATCTTGTTACCAATTCTGTACCATGAAAAACAGAAGGGAGCATCATGTCTTTCAGATATGACAAATATGTAGGTTTCCTCCAGTCTCGTACAGAGTTTTTCCAGATTCCTGGCGCTTTACTTTGAAGAAAAAACTTGGCTTAAGTTCTTCTAAATTAAAGTCCAGTAGAATGAAACAAGTGTGAAAAGGATCAGGTGCTACAGGGAATTAATAGTGTTTTATAACAAGGTCAGTGAGAACTGGAACTAACTCTGCTTCTTAAGAATTTGTGCACCCTGTCCTGTAATCTCCTTTAACTTCCCCCAACATTCTTTCAATATTTGGCTAAACAGATGACATGGATTTTGTCTCTCATCTGATCCTAACATATACATTCAAGTGCTCCCTGCATATAGTCGTACATGGTGTCCAGTATATACTTACTCAATGGTTTCTTCCTCTTTAAATGGAAAAGGGTCTGAACTGGCTTTCTGCAATAAGAAGCACTATTTAAATACTTGTGCTCTAGCCAGGTGACAGATAATGGCCTGCCTGGCATAGTTGGTTGAAAGTCATCAGTAAGTTCAAAAGGCATTAGGTGTATGATTCATTAAAAAGGAGGGGAGGGGAGGGGATGAATACTGAGCACACCCATTGAAAACCTAAGCTAAAACACTCGATGAAACCCATGGTGGATTGTAATTTCGGCCTTGCTGAAGTTAGAGGTGATTACATTTCAGTCCTGACAGTGTTTCACCTTACATGTTCTTGCAAGCCAACCTATGGAACTGTATATCAAAAAGACAGCTGTTTGTTTTGGTAATAAAATAAAAAGAAGATGCTAGTAAATCCATCAGTGTTCCTTCCCTCCCTGATGAATATGTTCTCCACAGTCCCTGCCTCTGAAAGTTTAGCTGTCTCCTAAATACAGGAGCAATGAAATCCCAGTGTTCTGCTTCCTGCCTTTCTACATCACTTAAAATTGTTTTATCTGGGGGTAAAGGATCCCTCATTTCCTAAAATCAGCACTTAGCTGTGTAGTTGAGTCCCACAGTTATAAAGTAACTATAACAGGTCTTTGATTAAACCATGTTTTCAAGCACTGTCTTGTCTCTTTTTTTAAAAAATGTCAGTACAATGCCTGACATAAAGAAGCCAAAGGCTTTCCATGCTCTCTGTGCATTAATTAATAAATTAAATAATAATAGTAATAAAATGTCCTGTGCAGAGCAATTTGAAGAATCAGAGGAATAGTGGTTTTCTTTTTTCCTTGTTTCAATCCATTTTGCATGCCAGAATTAGACAGCTGAACAGAATGCACAGTGAGTGCATGAACAGACAGATTGGCTAAGGGTACAGGTTAATCTTCTGGAAATGGCCTGTTATCACAGTTAAATCCCTCCCTTCAGGACAAAAGAGATAGAGAGAAAGAGAAAGAGAATGAGAGAGCAACTCCTGTGCTTATGTTTGTGCTCATTGATTGTTGTTTAATTGTCATCTTGCAATACAAATAATGCCTTCTACCCAGGACATTCTTCAGCTCCCTCTGGCTCCTTTTGATCTCCCTGCATCCTGACCAGAGCTGCTGAAATGTAACAGGTTCTTCAATAAACCAGTGTTAATTTTAATGCAGCTTGTTCAAAGCTTAGAAATGCTGTTGCTGCTGCAGAGGTGGAAGAAGAACTAAAGAAGATACAATCTAGTCAAAAATACTCCCTTTTGTACTTTCCCTGTTGGCAGTTTGATTTTTAGATAAAAGACGAAATCTTGCTTGCTCTGTTTGGAGCAAGGCCACTGAAGAGAAGGAGAGATGTTCTGCAGAGCTCTGTCAAGAGAATAAGAAACCTTTTCATCTGTGGACTTCTGAGTCCCTCTAAACAATATAGGTTTGCAGTGGCAATATACTATTAAGGCATGCTATAGGTATCTTAGAGCTATTAGCACACACAGATGAATGTAACAAATACTGTAGAAAATACCAGAAGTGCCTATATAGGACAGTAGTTATGAGAAAGCTACTGATTTGTCAGACTGTTCATTAACTGTGTACTAAAACGTCTATTCTGAATTTAAGATTTCATTAACTACTAACAACCCAACCCTCTCCTTCATATGAAGTGTGGAGAGACAGTATGCATAAGCGGCATCCATACAATGACTATACGTAATCAACAGAATTGAGATAATGTTCCCAGTGACTGAGGATCTCAGTGTATGAGATACTCAGCATTATTGGATGTCTTGCACATCCTTTAGATCACAGTTCAGCAACTGAAATCATCTTCCACGCCCTAAAATACTGACAGGTCCTGTCTGTTATTTATAATCTTTCATGTACTCAAATATCAACACCGTTCTGGTGCATTTACTCTAGGAAAGCTGTATGTAGCACTTGTCATGCTGGGTCAGAGAAGGTTATTAAACAATCAGAAACAAAACACTGCCAAAAGAAAATCAGCTTTCTCACGTGCTGCTAAAGCTTCTGCCCAGAAGAACACTAGTTAAAATGTCCATTTCAATTAAGTCAGGTATGTGCGTAGCTACTTTTCTAAAGAGGAATAAATACAGGCACGTGCCTTGGCACTTTGCTGAATGCAGGCCTGATATAGCATTTCTGCTTTTAAGCAGGCATTGGGAACAATATGTTCTTATGATATTAATATAACCCATCTGCCAGTTGCATAAAGGCTGGCAAATTACCTCATCGTTTTTCATCCTACATTGCAAGAAAAAAGTGAAAAAGAAACCCACCCCCAGTATTACTGGGATGCTGTAAAGCTGTGGAGGAAAAAATTGACGGTTCCAAAGCAACCCTTGCCACACTCTGAGCACCGACCTACACTTCTACTTAAAATGTATAAATAATCCCAGAATACCAAAAAGTCATGACCAACCAATTTGTGCAAGCATCAATGATGACAGTCACAACTGTATCCTTGCTGCATCTGGCTGTACTCTTGCAAACCAGAGAAGAGATTCCTCTTGGCCCTACTAATGACCTGCAGTTTACGTTGTCCAAGGAGTGAGGTATTCCCACAGCTGTGATAGCCACAACAAAGCATACCTTCTTCTGGGCATATTTTTCTTGATTCCAGTATTAAGGCTACTTTACCCTGTTCAGCCCCCCTTAAGGGCACTATTGGTAGAGCCGTGCTGATAAATGGGGATAGGCAAGAGCTTGCTCTACTTCTGTAACCCTGGGACTGAAAGTGTAAGAAGAGTCAGTCCAAATCCACATACAGCATGACTGTATCACTCACGGCCAGTTAGGTCAGGTGCAAAACTGCACTATTATGCTGAGTGGCGACTTAAACAGGTAATTTCATATGAACCGAGTTAGATGCTCTGCTACAATACATTTCTCTAAACCATGCTCCACTTCGACCTTGGTCAGAGAAGCCAGATTTTTTCCTTCTGATGTCATGTTTTCTTGGGAAGAACAATCCTATTAATCTTTTCCATTGCTGTTCTCAAAGGACAGAAAATGACTTTGTTGTGCTTACAGTTGTAAACAAATCTCATATGGTATCCAAATTTTGTTCTGCTTCAATAAACATGGAAAGGCTGAAGCAATGTTTTGAAATTTGATTCTCCAAAAGTGAGTGAGGGAATATCAAGGAAAAAATTGCTTCACATTATTCCCCATGTGGGCTTACTTATTATATTGCTATTGATCCAAACAATCTTGGAAAAGCAATGTTGAAATATAGCAGAAAATTGTATTTTAAATATATACAAATATTCCATTTTTGAAGAAGATTTTACATTAGAACATTAGCTGGTATCAAACACAAAGTCATCGGTTTCCATGGTGAAAAGAAATAAATGTTAATCTTGAGTGACCACCTGCAGAGTACAAGCCAAAAGCCCCTTCACACCTGCAACTAGACCCATAGTTTTTGGCTGAACTAGATGTTAAGAGAATATATTCAAATAAGACACCTAGTCATGATGAAAAGATGCACAAATAAAAACCTCCGAAATATCATGCTGGATCATTCCAATGATTAATTTTCTTGTTGTAAAAATAACAGCTTAAAATTATTAATTTCAGTAGAGCTATAATAAATAATACCAACTGTGCCTTGGGCCCTTGACTCAGGTTTGCTTGTATTTGATAGTAGCTGTGTTTATTTGAACCAGTTTCACCATTGCTTTCATTACAAGGGCACGCATCCAGTGCAATGATTCTAGTGAGATAGGACCTCAATATAGAAGACTACTTAGAAAAACAGATAATAAACTTCTTTCATAAGACTTACACATACCTGCAATAAAACAAGCAATAACAATGTTTATGGATACTTTCATTAGCTTTTGTTTTATTTTCTTCCAGGAAAAAAATTTAAATTTGAATCACAATCATTCATACCATGGCTCAAAGAGGGATGATATCATATTGACTGAGAACTGGCTAAAGGATCATAAACAGGAGGCAAAAATAAATAATCATGCAGTAAGATGAGAGCCTATGCTCAGCAGGAAGAAAGAGACTGGTTGTTAGGCTTGTTTTTACTTAACAGGAATATTTTACTTGATAACTTTACTAATTAATGGTCTTGAAGAAGAAACAAACAGGACATTAATTAAAGTCTGTGGATCCAACTGAATTGAGATGTTTTGCAAATACCTCTGAGAAAGGGAAAATTATACAAAGGGAAAGAGATGTGTTAGAAAAATGAGCAGGAATCAGCACTGGCTTCACCTTGACCAAAAGCAGGTCATGAGATGAGGGAAAGCAAATTTAAACATATATATTCAATGGACGGAAATTCCCAGAAAGAAAATATCAACATAGACATGATAGATAAAATGAAATAGACACAAAAATATATTGCAATGGAACAATAAGAAACAAAACACAAGACGACAAGACAATCTGAAAAAGGACGTGGCAGTAAGGACCTGACTCAGAAATAAAACAGTTATCAGCAGAGGAAAAAATTCTGGTGTGGATCCACAGTTGTTTGGTTTCATGAACAAGGGCTTCACATCACAGACCAAAGTAACACAGCTGAGGCTAACTCTGGAATAATACTACTCTCAAGTGCTAGAGATATACTCTCTAAACAACCGGAAGGGTTTTTGTGGGAAAATACAAAATGAGTCCCTAGCTACCATTTTTAAAAGAGGCTAAATCATAGAGCTGTCAGTGCCTATTTTTAGTCTCACATCAGCGTGCAACAGGTACAGCACATTCCTTTAGATAATATATCATCTTGATTGCCTTATCATTACGACTAATAGTTCCTACTAGTATCTGATAGACATATAGCCTCCATGCCAATCATGCAGAAACTAGACTAATTCCCCACCTCTCACTACAAAGAGGAAATACTTACAAAACATGGGAAGAACTAGAAATCTTTGTCCAAGGCTTTGATTAACCCTTACTGAGAAACTCACTGTCTCAGCTCAGAGATTCAAGCTGACTTATGGCCCCATGAGGTTAATCATTAAATATCCAAGTAAGAATGACTGTTTGCATATAAGCAGTGTAAAATCTGTGGAACACTGAAAGGCAGTTTGTAATGAACTCTTTAGCTGATCTTCCACTAAAACCAAACAAGGCTTTTCCTATAAGGCCCACACTTCCTTCCCCATGTTCCTTGCAGTCTTGACTTACCTCTTTCTCTAGGATAGATTAGATAATACAAATATTCGTAGGTCCATTGCTAATTCTTTGAGTTATGCCATTTTACACAAAGTGAAAAAGATTGTGTAGACAGAGGGGCAAAGCTAGTCTATGGCATGGTCTACAACCTCTGTCATCCTGATCAGCAATATGACGTACACACCAACCACATAGCAGGGACACTGATCTTTGATCCTGCACTGCCAAAGTAGAATGATTGAATCTGGATAAGCTGCAGATGTGTTGCACACCTACAACTGAATTAGTTTACCAAAACATGCTTTTTTTGGCACTTTTGATAAGTCAGAATAAATCTACGAAGGTCAAGAATTATTAACAGGTGGTTATTTGGCACCACTGAAAACCAGCCCATATCCTAGCTAATGCAGTTGAACATACATTCACTGTGGTCTTATTTTAATATTTCTCTAATTTTATGCAGTCTATGTAAATGTTAGGAATGGAATTAATGGAATTAAAAACAGATAATGAGTATTTAAGATGAATAACAAGAGAAAAGTCATAGCTGGCAGATCCATTAGACTGGTGAACAGTCTCCATTCTGGAGTGGGAAGAAATTCCATTGCATGGGTCATTTAAAACGATGCTGAACAAAGTATACAGAAATATACATGAAAAAGCAATTGATATTTACTTGGAGACTATAGCAGTACACCAGGTGATCTAACTGGTCTCTTGTTTCTGTAGTCTTTAGGACTGACTGATTTCTCTAGATGTCATTAGTTTCTGATTTTTACAATCCTAACAGGTGGGGTACGTTTGTTAATCAACATGCAACACAAAATCAGTATATACAGTAGGCAAGAAAAAAAAAACAAGATTGAGGAGATTTACTTAAAAAGGTTAAAAGCAATGAATAAAAACTGAGGGATTTTATTTTCTGCCATCTTAAGTGTATATATTTAGTGTCATAAATCACAATTGGCAATTAGTTTAATAGTAAAAACCTATTATGACTGACCAAAAACGTGCTAGTAAGAGCAACACTTGAATATGCAGAACGTATGTATTAGATACCTGTGTTTAATAGCTTGTTATTCAAAGTGGCATGAAAATCATTGTGGGAGACTGAATCACATTCTTTTTATGTTCTCCTGATGTAAATTTGGAATAACTCCATGCAATTTGGTGAGAAACCTTTGCATTTTCTATGGTACAAGTGCTGAATCTGTAAAACTTGGCTGTGAACAGCTCAAGTTTTCTGGTTTCTCAGCTGAGCACAGAAAAAACTCATTCATTTATATGCAAGCCATGATAGATTTACAGCTGGAGAAAAAGAGTATTAGCTTCAAGAGTAATGCAAAACAGAAAAAAAAAATCCAAAAGTAAATTTAAAACAAGAGTTTAACAAGCCTTGTTATGTTTTCCCCTCCATTAACAGGAATTCTGACTTGCCTGAGATCTTGTGACTGATAAAGTGTTCTTGTGTTGGTTTGATGCTTATGCCCTGAGAATTAAAAAGGAAAATGAATATAACACTAGCACTAGGTGCAAAGGACAGGATGTCAGTGGTAGCATTTTGCAGAGGTCTGTTCTGTTCAATCTATCCATTGATGATTTGGGAAAGAGAGGGATCTGTGGGATGATAAAGGTTTCCTGATCACTCAGATTTTCAGGACAGCAAAGATGAGGGCTGAAGATGAAAACTGAAGAATGACCTTACAAGACTGTGTGATTAAGAAATAAATTGGCAGATGTTATTCAGCATAGCTAAATGTAATGTGATGCACATGGGGAGGAGGTGGGGGGAATGAAAGGACATCAAATGAAGTTGGGATAGTGGGTTCAAAACAACAAACAAAAGCCAGGTGGTTCTTTGCTCAGTGCATGGATAAGCTGTGATCCTTCTTGCACAGAGTATTTTGGATGTTAAACATTTTTTACAGGTGTTTAAGAGGTGATTGAACAACTTCATGAAACTGAAATCCATTGAGCAATGTTAAATACAGTCAAGATGAACATTCTTGGGAGCGTGAGAATGTGTGTTCTAGCATTCTGAGAAATGCGTGCTCTAATATTTTATGCCTTTCACTTTTACTACTGTCATGGACAGATCTTCTGTCTGAGCAAATACATCTGTTCTTATGTTCTAAGATAACATAAAAATGGTTTCATCCATAGAAGAGAGTTGAATGATGGAAAGAAATTACTGTTTTTTTTTTTTCTGGTATTGTGGCACATGGCAATTTTATTTATTTGAAGTCTGAAGGAGCATTCCATATCATTGCCCAGAAAAGCATTTAAGCACATGCTAATTTAAGCCACAAGAACAGGATCCTCTGTGATTTTATTCAAAAAAAAAAAAAAAAAGGTTGTAAAGGAGGCTTGTAAAGGAGGCTACACAGATTAAAATTTTGGAGAAGATGCTTGAAGAGCATCTTTTTATAGGGGAGTTCAGCTACAGCTCTCTCTACAAAAGGGAATTGAGGAAGGCACAGGTTCTTTTTCATATGTGAAGGCAACCAAAACCAGTGAGTACTTGATCAAAATCCCCCTGAAGATATCAGAAAGCACCTTCATTATCTTTAACAGCCACAGAATCAGATAGATTTGGGTAATACATTTGTTGATTTGCTCTGAATAATGCCAGGTTAAAGGTCTCCCAGGAGTTCAAATAGTCTGCTGGGTTATTATCGTAGAAGTAAGCCAATCTCTTTTGTGGGTCAACCCTATGCAAGAGGTCAGATCACCCTATTAAACTCGATATTAACCACTTCCCTAAGACAGGGGATCAGATTCTCATTCAAAACATTGCCAGCTGGAGGGAACTTTCTACATAAGTTCAAGTGAGCTGAAACTCAAATCTCTAGGTTTGTAGCAAGATATCTTAATCATTCTGTTACCAACTTTTTGTCTGCCTGGGGCTTTAGAAGAAAAGAATAAATATAACATTTTAAGGAGATCATAAAACGCACCAAGGTGTGTAGCTGTTACAAGATAATTACTTACTCTAGGGGAATAATGAGGGCTACATACCCTGAAGATATAAGAAATGTGGGTACTTCGGCTCAGTACATTCCCTGTAGTATATAATTCTATGCTGAATATGGTATAATGGACTTTTAAGTGGACAAAAACAGAAAGGCTAAGTGGTTCTGAGCTAAGTATTGTCCCATCACCACACAGATTGGGCTCTTAATTAGTCAGTTAAATTACTTTCTCTGTCCTTTTCATTGGCTTCTGTTAGACATTGTTTCATCTGCAAGCACAATTTTCATTTTGCTAAGGTTGATCATAACCACAGAAGATTACAAGAACTCGCAGTAGTCTAATGTAACCCCCTAATTACCTGAGCATATTAACAAAAGGAATGAAATGTTACTTTGCACCAACATCACTAAAGTGCAACATNAAAAAAGAAAGAAAGAAAAGGAGATGAAATAGACATTACCTGTAAAGCTAGAGTGATGTATCCATGGTAATAAAACAGAAACGTCTACAATGATCTCAAAAATCAGATACTGTAATTATTCCCTCCAGGTAGGACACCCCATTTAACAGTTCTTTTCATCTTCTTCATGATTCTACAACAGACAAATTCTGATCTCACTTGTGTGTACAATACACAATATGGCACCAATAGATTTACACCAGTGGAAAGTAGAAGCAAAACAAAGAATATAATTCCTGTTGCTTCTCCTGCCACTACTTATTTCTTATCCATTCCCTCATTCTGCAAAGGCCTTTAAAAAAGATCTCTGAGATCTTGTAGTAGTTTGGGGATTAAGATATTAGATTTGCTTGGATGGTTCATTCATTCCTTCAAGCACTGGCATCTAGGCTTTTAGCTTCAGATTTTTCCTACGGTCTGAATAACTTTGACCAAATATCTGAAGAAAAGAAATATTATTGATGGGGTGTATGCTTTTTATTCTACATTTTGCTAACATTAAATGTACGCACAACCCAAATTTACCATGCTGCATCAGATTCCCAGGATGCAGAAGATTACACAAACTATATTTGAAAACTCAGTGTAAATTGTTTTACCAACACTACAAATTTTTATGATGGTATAAATGACAGGTCCACGTCAAATCCCCAAACTTTGCAACATCAGATCCTACATAAAAATAAAAATCAAACAGATGATCTCTGCTCCTGGAAGTTAGCAGTATATAAATAAAAGGTATCTTCTTGGAGCCTTTGGTGGGACCTGCCACATCTAATTTTACCTTCCCTCTAGAGGTTAATACCATTTAGCGTGTCCAACAAATGGATTCAACACATCCAACACATATCTACCCCTCTCTATTCATCAGTTGTGGAAGAACCAGCTCAAACTAAATGTCTGACTGCTGTGTAACTTGTTTTGTGTTCAAATGCATACATTGTAATTTGACAAACACCATCAGCTCCTTGAGCCTTTCTGACCATTAGGCTTCAAAGAAAATGTTCAACAATTCAACTGCATGCATTCTCACAAACTGATTTAGAGATCAAACTGAGATCACAGTGCCAGTGTGCACTCCAAACTGAATAGACACAGAATGCAATATAACCAAATTATACTAGGTTGTAATTTTTTATATATATAATTAGACACAACTCAGTGTATTTTCTAATGGGACTCCTAGAATGGTCTTCCAAGCTTGGCAATGTCAATAACATGGCCTGAGCTGGATGAAGTGCTTAAGCATAATAACATAAGAAACCCTTTTTCTTTGTTCAAAGATGGAAAAAGGAGATTTGTCTTAGTATTTTTTATATCTAATTCTGTGTTTATTTCTGCACCATGTTACTTGTAAGATGCACAAAACAAGACCCCTGAATATCTAGACATGATTTCCTATCAGTCTGGAGAAAACGAGGATGTTATCTGATTTATTTCATTGCCCATGGAGGTAAATATTAATTTGACTCATAAGGAAGTAATAATAGGTGCTATAAATTGTTAATGAATAATTGGCACATTTGGACATATGAAATGGTAAAATCATGATTCTGTTCCTACTGGAATTATCTGTTAAGGAGCACATCTGCACCTGCAGACCCAAAGGGGTTTCCTTAGATCTCAAATTTGAATTTTCTCTCTCTCTCTTTTCCAGGAATTCTCTCCAGCCCATTGAGTCATCTAAAAGGCAATAAATATTCTTGAAGCAAACAGCTCTGAAGCATTCAGGGAACACTCAAAAGATTGGCTTGCCTCTCTTTTCATCTCTACTGCTTCATAAGTAGTCCAAACTCTCCTTCTGCAAAGGGAATATTTGTTCCAGTATCTACAAGATAAATTCATAAATAACAGTGGTTCACATTGTTTTATTAAATAGGTGCAGAAAAGTCCCTCATAACCATACAATTATTTTCCTTTTCTCTGAAGAAAAGGTCCATATAACTCTGACAACACAAGAACAGATGGTGAGGTGGCTCCAATGAAGTTGCTCTGATTTACACTTGCTAAGGATATGGCCCCCAGACAATTTCTGTTGGGTGTTAAGAAAAAAATCTTGCATTTCAGAAAAAAAAATGCATTTCAATCCAGGATGATTAAAAAAAGAGAGGTTTCCTATCTAGTGGCTGAATAAACACGACATATTTATACAGTAATAAATTTAATTGTGTCTCTCTTTTTCTTCCTGATCCAAGGAAGTAGAAATTGTAATATCTTATAATATGATTAATATTGTTCTTACTGTTCTAATCACAGAAGGCTCATCTACTACAATATTGCATTTGTGTCTACAGATAATTGCCTTCCTTCTGAGAGTGGTCTGAATAATAAGCTGGAGTAATTAAAATAAACTGGCATAATTTCAGAGTGTATTGCTACTGTACAAAAGTAACCAGCAGGCACATTTTGGGGAAGTAAACTTCAGTATGACTTATTCACTCGCAGATGGCAAAGGCAGTTTATGGCATCATAGTTTAATTCCTGGCAGTTGAGAATTCTGCAAAATTTTGCCTAGATATATAGAGTTTGAAGAATGCGAATGAGGAATCTGAGTTGTTAAGTATATGGCTGCCCGGATACATAAAGTTCCCTCCTTTCCAACACAGAATCATCTGGACATTAACCTGTCAAAAAGCTGTGTAGCCATGTGAAAGGCATCTTTTTCTGTAACGAACATGCCCAAGCTGTCAGCCAGGGCTACAACTGCATGCAGAACTAATACAGCTCCATGATTCCTCCACCAAATTTGGCATAAATCCAGCATAAATAATAGGCTTTCAGCTTATGTCTTCTCATACACAAGAGAAGAATTACGGGTGAAGTTCTTCCTATTTAATTTTAGCCTCCTAAAAGTTAAGCATCTACTTATCCAGGCTCTCTGTGATCCATTGAGCATGGAATATAGGAAGAGCATGATGCAAACCTAACCTAAAATGGTGCATTAGATAAATGGCTGAATCATCTTCAAAAAGTGCCAATCTTTTTGCATTGTCTATGGGGAAGAACATAAGAAAACTAGCATAAGCCTGGACTTCAGATTTTTACAGGGTTAATGTTTTTACAGGTTAATATTTTTATGTAACCTGTTTTTACAGGTTAATGCAAGTTTCTGCATCCAGTCACAATACCCCAGAAGGGCACATTTTGTTTTGCAACTTCCAGTTAGCATCCTTTCTCTCTATCCACTCATTGCCATTGATGCTGGGCATCCTTTGTACAAAGGTTGTATTCTGAACCAGATGCTAACTCGAGGTCCACGAGGCTCTTTCACTGTAAGACATTTTCCCTTTTCCCTAAAAATTTTATTATATCCTGCATCTGCTAGAGTTTTCAAGCAACCAATTAAAAATATGAACTGAAGTAGACAGTTTTAATTTGTCAGTCTCTTCAGTATGATATACAAAGCTAAAAATCACCTCCTTATGGCTACTGCTTCACAGTTTATAAATTCAAAGATCATATTCTTTTAGTTTCGGCTTGGCATCATGCCAGTTTTTCCTACTTACAATTTTTTTCCAGGTATCTTTCACTTACTCTATAGAATGACTTCCAGTTATGGCAACAAGGTGTAAAACTATGAAATTGGGTTTATTAAAATGCATTTTATTTATTTTATCTATTTTTATCTTTGCCATCACTTGCAATTCTACCAGTGTTTATCTCAGGTCTCAGATTTATAAGCTGTAATATTACACTCAACTCACTAACAAAATCAGTGAATAACATCAAGCCTACCACTAGTTCCAGCAGTGAGACAATTCATTTAGGCAATTCTTAGTCAATTCAGCATGCACCCTTTTGACATTATATAGTGACATTTTAATTTTTTTCAGGATATTTTCCAGTACTTAATCAAATGTCCCAGAGAAGTTTAAGATTAGTTCATCCTTGCAATTAGTCATCAAACTTCTTATGTTATCAGAGGAAAGAAATTGCTTGAGAAGTTGTATTTTCCATAAAATAACTTTGGTATTGATTACATCCCTAAGCTTTAATTCTTTTTTAATTGAATACTGTATCAGTTTTCCATTATTTTACAAAGGACTGCTGGTAGACTACAGGTCCACAGCTACTCATGTCATTTACGTTCCCTTCCAGGCTTTTGGCTTTTCTCCAGGCATCAGAGTAATGGCTAGTCAAAGATTTTCTCAGCAAAACCTTTCGGGATTCCTGAGTGGATCCTGAATTTGACATATCATGTCTACAAATTTGCTGTTATATTTCATTTTCCAAGCCGTAAACCCCACAGATGGTCTGTAAATCTTCATGATTTTCTTGCTCAAATGGTTTCCCTGACCTTCCTGTCTTCTCCTCTTGTATCACATTGGGCAAGATCTATATCCTGGAATTCCAAGAAAACTTCAGTTGTCTGCAGATGTCAAACTCTTTGTTGAATTACTTGTTTTTGTTTGTTTGTTCGTTTTTGTCGTTGTTGTTGTTGTTTGTTTGTTTGTTTGTTTTCTAGATAGTTTTGTACAGTTTCTGTGTATAATCCCACAGATCTCTGTGTAATTTAAATGGGTTTATTTCTCTCTGCCTGGAATGGATTTCTGCTTCAAGATGCTCTTTCAGCTGCTTATAGGCCATCTTCCACATTCCAAACACTGCTTCCATCTCTTTTTATTGACTATATATGTTCTTCACATTTGTTTTGAGATGCATCCAAAAAAGCTTTCATATGATCTGTTAATTCCTTATAACAGCGGTCTCTAACCTGCCATTCATGGATGACAAATTGCCTGTGAGGATTCTTCACTGTTCCTCACTCATAAGAATTTTGAAACCTACAACTGAAGCCAACTGCAAGAGTACAATCCAATACTGTCACTGCATGTTACTTGTTCGGCATTGTTGCTTGTGGGATGAAACTTAGGATCACTGTTTACAGAAAGCTTCCACATACTCTTTTGATTACTGATGACCAACTCTACTTTCTGCCTGCTACATAAGCTCTATTATTCATCTCTGCATGACATGATTTTCTCTGTGAATTTAGTCTTCACTCTTAGCAGATAAGAAAGGTTTTGATCTTTGCATAGCTTATAAAATATGCTGATGTTTTCATTGCTTTTTAAGATACAGTATTCTGATCTGTTTGCCCTCTGATGTTGGAATCTCAATCTGTTTACTTAAATCTAGAACTATCTCTGTCATTGCATGTGGTGATTTATTTATATTATGTGGACATCTGTAAAATGCTTGTCATGTTTCAAATTTGCCTGAATCCGTACACAGACAAAAATGAAACCAACACAAAGAGCAACAGTACATTGTAAGGTCACACTGAGTCCTTTTGGTAAATTATGTTTAAATTACAATATACAGATCTGAAGATATTCTTAAAAGAGAAAGACAAAACAAACCGGCCTCTTTCTAACCTTTATGTTAGGAACAGATGAAATCAAACCTTTTGTGAGCTTAGCTAACTCTGTGACTTCAGGTAGCAAACTTTAAAGGAAAAGAAAAGTGATAGAAACATTAGATGTTCCTAAAATAAATTCCATCTTTGGAATACCTAAACTGCTGAACTGCTCATTGTTATTGCACATGATCTGAGATACCTTTTTTGTTTCACTAACAATTGACTCTGACTGTTAAAGTCAGTCTTTGTTTAAAGCTGGGGGCAGTAAGAAACTCAGGCTTATTTGATAAATATTAATGATCATTGAATCTGTTAATGAATTAGAAAGAAAAGAAAAGCTCGAATCTTCATTTTGTTCTTTCAACTTTGCAGTGTAGTTGATTGACTATAAGCAATGCTGTAACACTAAATTAATCTCAATAATGCAAACCAAAAAGGAAATTACTCAGATTCTGAGGGTTTTGTTATTCTCATTGTAATTATTTTTTTTAACTTAGTTTTGAATAAAAACAAACAAATTTGAAAATACTTATTCAGGAAACAGGCACATATGTAATGCAAGACCTTCAGCTGCCTGGTGAAATTAATGCTCTTCTCAGGATCAGTTTAGTGGTTTGCAGCTCTGGTTTGACTCAGATTTTCAGGGCTTCCTAAATACTGACTTCATATGCAAGAGCCCAGAGGCCTATGTCTGGCTGCTTGCTCCTAGTTGCACTGCATTCCTGGGTTTTAAGCAGATCCATAATAAACCTGTCTCAGCTTTGGCAAGATACTTGAAAGGCAAGGATGACTCAACAAATTCCCATATTCTGACTTTTGCTAGAAAACATCTCATTAATTGCTCAGGTGAATGAAATTAATAACTTGCATTTAAGTTTAAATTTAGATGCATTTCAGTATTATGGAAAAATATTTGTTGCTGATAAATTTATATGTAATGTACAAAACAGATGCAGATGAGAACTGGTCAAAAATAGCATGAATTTCTGTGGGAAATGTAAGCAAGAACAACTTTTAAAATCATTTTTTAATCTCTGCAGAACTTTTTCAGTTCCTGCACACCCGCACAAAATAAGCAAAAAAAAAAAAAAAAAAACTAATATGCATGTATTGATAATTCATTGAATTAAATATGGAACTGCAAAGCAGAACCAAAGCTTCACTGTATAAAAATATATTTTTAAATTAAATAATGTTCAGTCCCAGAACTCCTGTTAGCTCTAACTCTGGTGATCTTCATTGTCTTTACTTTTGAAATCACTACCCACTATGGGATAGGTTCTTAGCGGTGTCAAATTCAAAGAAAAGAAACATGTCTATGAGTCACTTCTCCATTCCTATGATCTAGGCTTTAGAAAGTGAAATGTTGCCAGCATTTCTGGTAGAGGTTCTCAGAGGAACCACACAGCTGTAGAGGGGTCTGGCTGAATTACTGTGTGCATTGTCTCCATTCTCAGCAATGAGGAAAAGAAAGCCCCAGTGCAGAATACAGTAATTCTGGCTTATTGCTGGGGTATCATTTCTGAACCAGCTTTAAATACTACTGAGCTATTGGGCAGGACTACAGCAGCACTTCCCCCTCTTTGGCTCATTAATCCACACATCTCTGTGTTGCCAAGAAATCTATCACTGCAGTAAGTCTCTCAGGGATAGCAACAGGCAAAGCTGAACTAATTCATGGCTTTCATCTGGAAATGAGGTCTTCTGACCCAAGCTGGTGAAGGTACCAAAGAAGAGCTCCATATTTCAGCCACTGAAAGTTCTGCAGTTTTCACTGCAGCATTTCAAAGCCTCACCTGTATTTTTCATTTTAGCTGGAGGAAGGAAACTTGAAAACTTGAAAACTGGAAACTTGAAAATTCAAGTTTCAGAAAATCATCTGGTGGACCTGATGGTTCACCTCTGGCCATCTTCTGCCTCTAGAGCATACAAATATGACCAAAGCTCAGTGGTGAAGTGTCAAGTGCTTCCTCCCTGTCAGATGAGCACAGAACTTGGAACAAGGTGGCCTAAGAGCAGAGGCTTGAAGATTAACCTTGTGGATGGTGGATGAAGCCAGTCATGATAGTAAGTTCACATCCAGGCTTCCACAGTATGGTAGATAGAATCATTTGTAGAGGCCTGGAGAGGATCTGTGCCTCAGCACAGCCGGCTGCAGAGAGTCAGTTGTGATCTACATTGGACAGAGTGGGGGAATCCTGGCATCTCTGCAACACTGTGCCTCTGAGTTACTCTAGGAGAAGGAAATGGGAACTTTTTACACACGATTCCTTGCTCAGGGCTGTACCTCAGGTAGCAATCTAGCTCTTAGAGCAGCAGCTACGAAGTGTAGTGATGACTCCTGCCAGGATAATTTCACAGCTGCAGCGTCACATCTTTCAACAAGCAAAGTAATCCAGTGGAACTGGGAGCCTTAATGTGCAGTATCATGTCATTGCATGATGGGGGGGATAAATGAGGGGGAGATTGTATTTCAGACGTACGGTATATGCACAAAGGCTACCAGGTCCTGCAGGGAATCCTAAAAACAATTTTCTTCTGTCTGACAAGCTCAGGGGTCTGGTTAAACCTCAATGACATTTTCATTTTCCTGATGGGAAAATAAAATGTCCCCAGCAGTGTAAACTCGCACTTCTACAGGCTTTTTAAAGCACATTGTTATATGATGACATTTTATGCAGAAATCTATCTCATAAACTCAGAGAGCAAAGAAGGATAAAGAAAATGACAAGCTAAATACAGCATACATTAATATATGGCAGTAGTAAAAATCACGAAGGATGGACTGGCCCCTTACACAGGGATAAACCTGGAGAAACTCTGTTGCAACCAATAGGGATATGCCAGTTTAGTGCTGGTGGGAAATGAGATCTGAATCAAGCCTCAAGAGCTCAAAACTTACTTATCCATAAACACTATCATTTAATACAAAGGCAAGGAACTATCAATGTCTGAACAGGTGTAAACATACGTTATTCAGCTGCTATGATCAATGCAGTCATTAGCAACTTAAGCAGTTACTGCTCTTAAGGTAAAATCATTTCTCCTTGCTACATAGCTATCAGCTGGAGATCTAAGAGAGAGATGGGTGGAGGGAGGAAACAAGCCTTCAAAAATCCAGAGGAAAAGTCCCGTAAACACTTTGAACAAGAAAGCAAAATCCTCAGCTTATTTCTTTTGAGGCTAATACAACTATGCGTTACATTCAAAATCTGTAGGAGTGTGTATAATGAAGACCTTAGTTGTTTAGTGCACACATTTATGTATCATCCCCTGGTAGTGCTTTGAATTGCGAGATTCTTGCTCAATTTGGGGACTGGGTGTTTTCAAACAGCTAAGACCCTAATACATATATAGAGATGTGTGTGTTTATATGTATGATATGGATCACACATATATATATATATATTTCAAACAAAATGCACCCCCTAAGTAACCTCATTTAACTTTGAAGTTGAATCTAACACTGGAGGTCATCTGGTCCAACACATCCCACCTTACTTAAAATAGGACCAGCTTCAGAGCTCCCTTCCTAACTATGATCTCTCTCTCTCTCTCTAAATATATAATTTCATATATGTATGTTTGTATGTATGTAATATGAATACAATGTACTGCCTTTATAGATCAGGTCTGGCCTGGATCTTGGAAGATGCAGCATTAAGACAGAAGGCCAAAATGCAAAACAGGTTTCTGGAATGACTCTGATGGAAGACCGATGTGTCACCACAGCAATGGTGGGACAATGCTTGCATTCACTGGTGAGAAGTAAAAGGTAACTGTCCTATTGCAATATTCCATATCTCTGTTAATGTTTTCACAGTTACAATTAAATATAGATGCTGATAATTCTTTTCTTAAGCAATGGGATGAATATGAAAATTAGTTCATAAGCTTAGATACTAGAAACATGTGAGACAAAGCAAGACCTCCTTTGAAAAGTTTCTGTTGCACCAGGATACCTTATCTCTCTGATTCAAAACTCCTCATCTTGTTCAACTTATTCATCAAATAGGAGTAGCAGAACTGATCACACAGCATCTCCTTTTGTTTGCCAACATTATGTTTAACCAAACAATATCCATTTAGCTCTGACTGAGAAGTCACCACCATTTTCAAAGGCATCAATAGGCCTCACCTTCTGCAATTAACCCTGGAAGTTACTCTCAGATCTGAAGCTTTGATACTGAAGCAAAATGAAAGTTTGAAATTAAAATATTCATTAAATGGTGCCTATATCCTGTGAGCTGGGCAGGCACAATCTATCCCTGAACATAGTGGACACAGGAGTACCTAAAAATTAAACCATACATCTGAGAACATCGTCCAAACAAATATTTTCCTGCATCCTGGTTTCAACTGCTATTGCACTAATGCATTTGCTTGCAGCCTACCTTTCACCCACTGGATATGTCCTAGAGATATAGAAAATACAGGATTGGTTATAGTCTTTAATAAACCAGGAGCATCGTTACTGTATACTTTCCAAGGATTTCTCTTTCCTCATTTGGTTCCCCCCTTTCTCTGCATTTTTAGTGACACCCTTTTAAGGGCAATTGAAGAGGACTGTATTTTATTTAAGTACAACCATAATTCCATGGGCATTTTACGTGAGAGCATTTCACACTCATCCTGTGCTGCCTCCTGTCCAACTTTATGCATACATATTCTCACCCCTGCATCACCCATTTTTATGCTAGTGCTATATAGATGTTACACAGACATTTTCGGAGGCTGGCACAAAACCAGGAAAAGAGACTTACCCATGTTAAAAATACTCTTCCCGTTTTTTTTTTTTTTTTATTTTTTATTTTTAATTTTTTATTTAAAGGCTTAATTTTATCTTGGGTCAAATCCATGATTCATTTTCCTGCTTGGTCCCATATGAAGTTGCTGTGGCATAGCTAAAGTATGTGTAGGAATGGGAACACAGGGTAGCTGAGGACAGAAAATATGGTTATTAACACTACTTTCTAGGGACACATCTATAAGCCCACTCCTGGGAGACAACCCCATCTCTTCCCTGTTTCTGTAGTTTGTTTCTGATCCAGAACTGAGTAAATAGGAGTAGACTGGTAACTGACCAAGATGAAAGGTACAAGGTCAGGCCCAAATCTGACTTTTTAAGTTTATGAAACATCAAGAACTGAGGATGTGAATGTGGTTGCAAAGGGAGTAAATCAAATGATAGAGTGGTTGAGAGGACCCACCCATCATCAATGGAAAGGCAGGCGATCCACAGAGCAAGCAGACCAGGCATGCTTATCCTGAAGGATTTATGGTACCTGCTAGACTTTGGCCTGGAGAGGGTAGAACTAGCTCAGGCATCAGAGAAAGGTTTTTTTATACTATTATTTGTTCTTGTCGCCCAAGGACATCAAGAGAACTACTGGCAGACAATCAGGAGAGGTTTTTGACAGGCAAAAAGACAGATGATGGTTGGAGAGGCCTAATATGGATATTCTTTGCAATAAACTTAAAATAAACCCTAAGAGAAGGATAGCCTCGATAAATTCACACATCCTAGAATGGCCACAGATTCTCACTGTACACATGCATCAACTATTGATTCATTTCTCATATAATTAACAAGCGTTTTAAGTACCGTGTAGGTTTTTTTTAGAGAGGTGAAATGAAAGATGCTCCCAATTTCCTTATTAACCCACTTCAAATTCCTCTGCACTAAATGATAATGCATGCAGTGTTTACAATACCAGAAGGCTCAAAGTGCATGCAAGGAAAGAGATGAGAAAATATACACTGAGTGTTTTGCAAAATGACTCATAAATAAATGATCCTGATTGAATCGTTGTGACTTGAATGTTTAATCCTTCAATCTATATTCATTTGAGAAAAATTGTTGAGCAAAACCTGGGTGAGAATATCAAGGTTTGCTTCTAAGGATGCTAAGATTTTTTCACCTAACTCAGGCTGTTAAAAAGATAATTATTTGTTGCAGGTTTGGCTGGATCCATTGCGTATGTCTGTTTAGAATTGTCTTTTTCACAACTAGAGGAGCCATCCATTTCTTATGCTGATGTGACAGTCTTGCAAATGTAATGATTGTAAGGCAGTGATTCCTGGGCTGTGTTTTTTTAAGTGAGATGTCACTTCATCTCAAAGCTTGCTCAAGAATATTTACTTCAAGCTTTTTGCAATGATTTCCAACAACAACAAAAAAAAAAGTAAAGGAATACACTGGAAGCCCAATAGTTTGTTTGAATATCAACAAATGCATTCTGTGTTATCGACAAAACTGCAACTTAGTAATCAAGCCTTCTTTATTGATATTGCATCACCATGAGCATCCCTTCCATTTTTCTTTGATGTCAGTGGTGCAATTGTGCACAGTACAGTTACACTTCTTTGGCTGAAAGAAAACTGAAGTTCTGTAAGTCATAGGTGTACAGTCTTGACACTCTCTCTTTAAGTTTCATTGCTGGGTTAGGTTTGTAGCCCTAGCTAGACTTTATATACATATGACCTGGCATGTAGAGATTTGGCCTGCCTATGCAGATGACAAAATGACAAGAAATAGTATGCATATGTACGTGTTCATGCATATGTTAGATACAGAGAGAGGATATAGTAGTTTTTGCAGCAAGCTAAACTAATTTGTTTAACAATGAATCCAAACTTTTAAATCTTAGGTCTATTCCTAAATTGCTAGCAAAATGTCAACTGCAGGCAAAAAGGGTCTTACAGGTCTCATCACACTGGCTTTCAGTTAGACAGAACCATTGCAATACTCAGCTGAAAAAGTTACAGGATAAAGTCCTTATCTAGCAGCACCTCCTCAGTCAAGAACCTCCTTATGCACTAAACAGGTTATGGGAAAAATGACTTCTCTGTTCCACCAATTAGTTCTACCACGTTCATCTTCTATTCATTCTCTAAAATAGTGGTGATTTCAGCTGCAACTGGCATGCAGTTCTTAGGAGAATTGCATTCTATCTTGCTATGTGGACCTGAGTCCTTTAACACAGAACAAATAGCAATCTCTGCTATAAACTGTAGACAAGAGTTCTGGGACTATACCACATGGTGGGCATATTAAAGCATTTGTCCAGCTTATGAAGACAGTATTATGTAGAAAAGGAAATTAAGAATTACAAGCAAAGGACAAAAGATATTTTAAAAATGAGATTTGAAAGATATTGAGAGTAAATGAAGTGGAGAAACGTTGCTTGAACTACCGTATTTTGTTTAACCTACTGAACACATTCTCCTCCTAAGACAAGCTGCAAAAATGCGTGCATGTGGATGCTCACACATTCACTTAAATGTGTGCACAAATACACATCGGTACATACAAGTACTTCACAAATATAAATATACATGCACATGGAAAGTGAAAGCAAACTGAAAGCCCATCACCAAGCCACAAAGTGTCAGAGATATTACACAAAATTAATGGTCCGTGTTCTGAAGCCCTCACACTACAAAAGAAGTTTTAACTGAATAGAAATGTCATAGTTTCAGGCCAACAACAAAATATTGATGCTTGCAAAGTAATTTGAAAATCTTGACAGAAGGGCATAGAGAGGGGTAGAGTGTCTTTTGAAAGCACTTCTATAATGTTTATGGAATAGGAAATCTGAATACTTTAAAATCTTCAGCGTGTTCATCTTCACAATAGCGTCCAATGAAAAGGGGTGCAGATAACCATATACAAAATAAAGAAGCAGCAGAGGCCACAGCCAGGTCTAAATTGAGTATCCAAGTCAACTTTCATGTCACTCATATGACACCAAAGCCTGTGAACTGTCTTTCCTAATCAAATCAATTCAGCTGAGCTTTTGGGGATGAAGCTTGCTTTCCCATCACACTCCTTCATTTTCCAAACTTAATGTCATGCTTCAAACTTTCAAGTGAAGGAATTCTGCCAGCAGCAATTTTGTGTGCCCTAACACCCTTCTGACTTCCAGACCGCAGGCCTCCTCCTCTGGCTGCTCCTAAGTACAGACAGCCCCAGAAGGACAAACAACTCATCTGCAAATAGGTTCCTAGAAGGACTTGCCATTTTACATATTCCAGCAGAGCCTGGATACATCCTAATGTCTCAAGAAATAAGTAATTGAAGACAGGCAGCCTTGGCAGGAACTGATTATATGATGGTATGGTGAAAGT
This sequence comes from Anseranas semipalmata, assembly GCA_013399115.1. Lineage (NCBI taxonomy): Eukaryota > Metazoa > Chordata > Aves > Anseriformes > Anseranatidae > Anseranas > Anseranas semipalmata. The sequence continues at coordinate 512,863 of VXAA01001523.1, read as the reverse complement.
ATAGCAGAACTGAGCAGTGCTACTTGATTCATTTTTTATCATGGCCTGGCTGGATGAAGGCAATGCAACACTTCAAACTACTCCAGATGCTGTATACCATCTTTATAACTGGGTACAGTGAAGGGACGCAATATTCCACCCAGATATCTATTTTGGCCTGAATAGCCTAAAGCCAGATTATCCTTCTATGCTTCTTATTTACATGTTGCATTGAGCAGCTATACTTTTTCCCATGCATATGAATATATTTTCTCCCTGCCAGCATGGACAGAACAAGCAAGAAAATAAAGGTTTCATTATGACTATCTCTAAGTCACAACTGCATGCACTGATTCCTGGGACTCCGGGGGCAGTTGGTGCTGCCTCTTCATCAGGGCATCTCATAGAGTTACTGTCTAGCTCAATAAGTGGCTCGTATTAAAAACTCTCATTGGTTTAGTGAGCTAGATAAAACCCAGCGATCATTTTTACTATATAGCTGTTTGGTGCTCCACAAAAGCTGGCTGTAAAAACCTACACAGCTTAGATAACTGGCTATCAGTTTTGACCTTCAGAGGGGAAGTTGTAGAAAAATGTATAAATATTAAAATTAGAGGTGAGGCTGAACTGCAAAGTTCATACCCAGATCTCATATCAAACTCGCCCAACACTTCAGTGCATTGGGAATGACTGATTTGGTTTGGGACCATCTCTAATTAAAAAAATATATGTATCTAATAATCTCACATCATTCCCACTGCTATTTTTGCTATGTACCTTGCCCTAGGTCTCTCCCACTTATTTCAGAAGCCTGAGTCATACATTTGGGCTTTGGAGAATTGAGAGTTACAGTATGGGTAACTCTAGCTCATAATGAATATATAGTATCCTTAGGAGAGTCCATGCACAAGCGAAGAGAGAGAAGAAAAATACAGCTGCAATGAGAATCTACACAAAAGCTGGCAGACAAAAAATACCACTACAGTGAGCAGCTCTCTCTGTAACTAACAGACAGAGAAAATGCAACCAAGATGTTCTAGTAGATTAGTGGAAGAAACAATGATAATCTGGAAAGTGGCATCAGAGACACATGAAAAAAAAAAGAAAGCCAACAAATTGGGGTGACTAATTTATTCAAGAAGACAGGAGGGAGTGTTACCTATTTCAACCCATGTTAAGTTGCTGTGGGACCATCCTTTGGAACTGTGTGCTTCTTGCCTCCCTCTGAACCAAGATCTACCTCCTTCAGCACGGGCCCCCAGCAGGGCTCTGACTTCCTGTGGGCCTGCAAACGTTATAACACTGGGCAAAACCTAAAAACATTCTGGCATATATAATGCAAGCCCAGAGTTATGATTCAAAGGGATAGCACAGAGTAACATCATTTACACCATTTTACTTAATGGAAGGACAGTTAGGGAGTTTAACTACGACATAATATAAACCCCCATGAGCATGAAATCAATTGAGTTCATTAAAAACATTGCGTCCACCAATCTTTGCAGATGATAAATTATCTGTGGCCTGTCAATAGCCAGAGACCAAGCTGACTAACGGAATCCACGACAGAGTAATTTTTCTTATCACCTGGCACTTCATCTAGATTTGAGGAAACAATTCCAATAATATGTGGAGCTTCACGTACACACTGAAAGCTTCAGTTAGAGTTTCATCTTTACCATACCACGGCTAATTCTTTTCTCTTTTACCCTACAGCCAGTAGTTACATTTATATCACATGAGACAGAATATCAAAACCAGTGTATCCTAAAATGATAAGATTCATACTGTTAGGATTACAAGCCAGACATTTCCCTGATCAAAAAAACTCCATTTATTTAACAGAACAGATTCACACCAGGTCAGAATCTTTCCTGTTTATTATTTTCATGTTACCTGAAAAGCTGAAAATATCATTAAAATCATTCCCAATAAAGATGTTTCAGAGTCTTCAGAAAGAGGCAATTATGTTTGTGGAGAGCAAATTGGTCAGAAAATCGATTTATTTTTTCTATGATGTTGGGAATTTTTTTAACTTTTCCTATAGAACACTGACCTGTGTGTGTGTGTGTGTGTGTGTGTGTAAACTATCCCCAAAGGATTTCAGTTTTCTAAAAGAAAACAAAACAAACAAAAACTTCCTAAATTACGTATGTGCATTCTGAAAACACATCAACACTTTTTAAAAAACACCTTTCCCTGATGAGAATTTTTCAGATCTATCCTACTACTATGTAAGAAGAACCAGTAGTCGGTAGGCAGGTTCTTGAAGACTTTTTTCTATATGCGTAAATGATCAAAAAGAATTTTAAGAGGGAAGTAATTCACGATTAGCTTACTGTAACGTGAATTGATGATAGCTGAAAGAAGAAGAATGTATGGTGTAAGTAATAGGAGCCATAAAAAGAGTAGCAAATAATAATAAATAAAGACACTGAATTTCAGCAGAGAGAATGTGTGTTGACATGCAAGAATTGTTCATGGAAATCAATGGAATGAGGCAATAGAGGTAAAGGACACAGAGGAGAAATGGAAAGTGTTCCTAGGTAAATTAATGTATACCCAAAGGGTTGTGAGCTACCTGGTAATAAATACGTTTAGAGTTGGGGAAAAGAAGCAAACGGATGACCTATGTAGTGAAAAGAGCAAAGAAGAGGCATGTGCAAGGAGTGAAATAACAGATCCAGAGGAAGGAAGAGATGATTAGAAATGTTCAGGACTTCTACTCATTAAAATTAGGAAAAGATGGTGGAAACATGCTGATTGTTACACATGCATATTCAGGAAGGAAAAGAGAAAACAAGGAAGAGGAGGAGGAGAAAAAAATGCTGACTCGAGTGAGAAGTTGCAAAGTGACTGAAACGTGCCCAATGTTTGCTGCCACCTTATTATTGCTGCAGCATTTTCTTGCTTTGTAATTCTGTTTAAATAAATAAATAAATAAATAAATAAATATACATATATATAAAAGTGGTCCTTTTTGTCCTGTAAAATATTTAAGGCCCTCAGGAACATACCACAGGCATAGGTTTGCTGCTAGTAACAATTTAAACAGGAGAACCCTTCTGTGGATACCCTTTCTGCTCTCCCATTTCTGCACTATTTCAGCACTGGCTGTGAGGCAAGGGTGTAGGGGAAATCAATGGGAAAAGTCATGCTATTTTCAGTGAGGTCAAGATTTTCTCCTAAGTATGATGACTACTCAGAGGAGCTATAAACATCAACAGTTAATATTTTCCAATCATGACAGATTATGCTAAGGTTTTTGACGCTAAAATTGTAATAATGTTTCTGTAGATAAAACCTCTCCCATACCAAAGGGAGAGTTTTTATCACCCAAAGGTATGGGTGGTGAGATCAATGTAGCTCTCATGCGAGGACTGGAGTCTTAGCTTAGTTGGCTGGTACCTTCAAGGGATATATTGGTTACCTCTGTTGGCATGTTACCTGAGCTTGTGGGACCAGAATCTGATCAAAAACTGATCTGAAAAGCATTTTTGTAAGCAGTTTGATGTAAATGTTTATGGTTTTTTTTTTAATTTAATTTAATTTTATTTAATTTTATTTTATTTTTCACCTTTGGGATCTATTCTTTCTTTCTTAGGAAGGAAAAAACAAAAAGATGCAGTCCAAGCCCCTTAATAGAAATTCAACTATTGGAAATAAACAGGGAAAATAATTTCTGGATGCATTGAGAGAAACAAGAGAATGTAGAACCAAAAGAATCAGTAGAAATTATTATTCTGATTTTGTGTTAGAAACATTAAGGCTACATACTGAAGATCTGGCTGGCAGAAAACAGTACTGGTAGACAGAGAGGAGGTGACATTGATAGGAATGAAAATGAAAGGGGATCAAACTTTTTAGTTATTCAAGAGAAAGTTACGAAAATGGTATTTGAATTGTCCTGTCAAGTCACAAGTGTTCAGTAGCTTTTATACAGAAAAAAAAATAGAGCAGAGTTTATAAATCAGGTGAAGGATAGAAGTTTACTGAGCTGAACAGTATTCAGAATTAGAGAGGACACCACTGCTGAGCTCAACAAGCAACTGTGAGATTGAACACCATGAGTGTTCATAATAAATGATGAATTAACTTAAATATGGTCTCTGAGAACTGACTGTACAATCACGATACATCACACTTCTTCCATGCTACATACCAAGTGCACACTCCTGTATCTGTTAGGTGACTGCCCTCACTAAAGAACTAACGTTTCTGCCCCTGAGGGGTTCTCCTTGCATTCTCTCCTTAATGGTGTTAAGTGAATCTGGCAAATTTGCAGAAAATGTTTGTGGCAGAATACTAGATGTTCTGCTCCCCTGTGACCTGTTAGCCATGAGTCCAACGAGCAGCTTACATAGTTTTAGGTCAGGTTCTCCCTCGTATCACACACACATATCCCAGAGCATTTCAAGGTACGACTGTATATGACCTGCTCTTCTGTGCACAGCTCTCCTGCCCTGACTTCACCAATCTGGCAAGCCTTTACTTTTTCTCGTCTGCTCGCTCTCATTGTTCCTGGTCACTCAGTGTTATGGAGGAGATATCTATATACTCCAGGGCCCCTGCCCTCATGAACAGCTTTTGAATCTTGCTTTCACTTCTCCCACGTATACTTTTTTTTGTAATAGCACCTGAAACCTCTTCTCCCTTTGATTTTATCCCAGGCTGTTCATCCATCTCTATTTAAGTCTTTCAAAAGTTGCAGGCTCTGTACTGATGATTTTAGAAGCTATTTGCAGGTTCACAGACTTTTCTCCTTCCTCATATTTAAATCACTGTTTTGGATTCCCTCCCAAGGGGAATTTGACTGCATTGTTTATTTATTTATTTTCTCATTTGTCTTTCGGGAAAACAATAAATGGCTTTGGCTGTTAGGGATATAATAATCCCTTGATTTATGACATGGATTAAGGGATATCTTGTAAGCGATATGTATGGTATAAAATCAGAAGGGAGAAAAAAGAAGTGTGAATACTTGCAAATATATATTAACGATGCTTTTCAAAGCCAGTTCTGAAAATTTTGATTTTTGCAGGCTTCAGTGTGCAATGTGTTGAAGAAAGGACGGAAGAGGGAAATCAAAAGAGGGTAAGGAAATGGATCCAACTGTCACTTTGTTAATTACTTTCGATCTTCATTAGGAAGCAAAAAGAAACTAACCCCCCCCCCCAAAAAAAAAAAAAGCAAAATTGTTATGAGTGTCAAGTGAAGGTAATCACAATCAGGTTAGTTTGCAGAAAGACTGATACCATTCTTTGAGGGGGAAGAATTGACATTCAGGTAAAAGGAGGATGCCATAAACCAGCACTAATATCTCATCATAGTACGGATGGAAAGAGACTTTATAGCATATTATTTAAATTAATATCTTCCCATGTTTCTCAAAATTGATAATAAGGAAAAGATGCAAAATATGACATGTTGGAGTAGCAGTGACCTATAAAACAGGATGTGAAATCTCATAAGAAACCAAATCATAGCTAAAGGAAAGGCAACTTAGGTTTCATACTCCTGAACAGAAGATTTAATTTCCATAGTCTTGTGCATTCAGCTTCCGTATCACAGAAAAAAAGCATCTACTCATACCTTATTGCCTTACCGCAGAAGGACTTGCTACCTAGCTCTCACCATGCCATAAGCTTTCTCTCTTATATGGAAAATTAGTTTTGTGCCCTCTATTGATACTAAGGAGTATAATACTTACATTATTTAATTCATGTTTTTGGAAGAATTTAATGTTTTGCTGAAGAGTTCCCTAGAACTTCATAATTGCATGAAAAGATCAACCATTCATTCTTTGCAAGCTCTTGATAGGCTTCAGGGAAAAAAAAAAAAAAAAAGAAAAAGAAAATAAAAGACAAAATCAACATCCCCTGATTCAATGGCTGGAAAAAATATTGATCCGTTGGGTCATTCTCTAAGCTCATTTCATTCTCTGTGTGAAAGAAAACAGCAGTCTTCTAGGAATAAAAGATACTCTAAAGGCAGCATCCTAATGCATTTCCACAAAGGGGCATGCTTTAAATCCCTAAGAAGCACTTTAAGTCCTCAATTTTTAAGCCATCTTTTTAATACAGTTTTTGCATGGGTACATAATTACTGCTTTATACTGCAGTACCAGCTAGAAGCAAGAGAAGCAGTTCAGCTGGGCTAGGTGCTGTGCTAGCATTAAGCCAGAGCCTGGCTTCCTGCTGAGGAGCTGCCAGTCTAAATAGACAAAACAGGGGAAGATGAGAGGACAGATGTGGAGGAGACCCACTGAGAGGTTGAATGACCTGCACAGGGTAACACTAGAGGCTTGCTCCCAGACAAGAATACAACGCAAGTTTCCCAACCCAATGACTAACACAGAAAACATCCTTCCTCTCCATCACAGCCATCCTCATGTTTTCAGTAATACCTCAAAAAAGGCACAGTTTTAGTGGCAGGGACTTCCATATCCTGGGAGTCAATGGCAAGCTAGAGTTATAAATATCAAGCTAGGTCATAAAGTCCCATCTCTCTTTTGTTTCTCAGAAAATAACAGAGACATCTTCAGTCCAATTGTGATGTGTCACTTCATCAGATGGTGTCACTTGGGGCTCTGGAGCAGGCAGAGCCTGCGTGACTTAGCACTGAAGCACCTAGAAGAAGAGCACCTAGCAGCTCATAAAAAGAGGGAGGAATCTGGAGATTTTTGTTTTAGTGGCACCTTAATACAAGCTTTTGCCTGTGGAAGAACACATCACATCTCTTCCCACATCTGATTCCTCCTATCCCCACCAAAGGACCCCTCTACACAGCTGGGATGCTACTTAGAGTAGTGCTTACAAGTCCTAACGAACCACATGTCATGGCTCTGCCTCAAGTATGAGACATAATCAAGAGCAAACACCTGCTTTTCAAATGTTACAGTCCAAATCAATAAGACTGAGCCATGAAGCATAAGCAAGGAGTGTCAGGGATTAGCCTTGGGTCATGCAGTTGCATTCAGAAGAAAGGTCTTCTGGCCCTCAGGAAAATCCTCACCTGCTTGATCATTTCAGCCTGGGAACATGAAGGGAGAAATGTGGCAGTAAGATCTCCCCATTTCCAGTGGTGGCTCGCAGAGTTTTTAACTACACCATGGTAAAATATAAGTGCTGAACTGGAACTTGAGCTCCGTGGTCAGAGTGTGTACCCTTTCAAAGAGAAAACCCAGGAAGCAACATTTGTTAATAGTGTGTGGGAGGAAACCCTTCCTGACAGTAATGGGCTCTCAGCTCTTCCTATTAAGAGCAGAACAGTGTCCAAAATAAGCTTCAAAGCACCCAGTTCAGGGAAAGATATCCACTTCACATAAGAGGAGAGGAAACAGGAGGAAGCAGAACAAATGTGAAATTCTCCTTCACCCTCAAGCTCTTCTCTTGCTGATGTTCCCTACAGCCATTAGTAGGGACAGGCACTTGAAACCAATCTCTCTTTCACATCCTTCTTAGCAAGATCACTGCTCCACTGCTTGATTTTGAGAAACTGTTTTAAAATCAGAAGCAGAGAGCAAATCCACGATGTGATCTGTTGATTGTGGAAAGTTTTTCAGAGAAAACGTCGGCTTTTCACATTTCAGCCACTGGTTAAATATTCTGATGCCTTGTGGCTCACAATGGTGGGTCAGAAGATTATGAGATAAAACATTTTGGATGGGTTTCTTACCTATCCAGTCTGTCCATAACCCTAAATCTCTGGTTCTTGTTGAAATGGAGGAACACTGTTACCCATAGACTCTACCAGGAAAAGAGAGAAGTAGGTGTCTACCTACGCTGCAGTTCAGCATTGCAATTACAGGAGACATAAGTTTCCATAATTTAGTTTTCAACAGTAGCTATGACAATACAGCAGCACAGGCTGTGGTGTGGTAGCAAGCCAAGAAAGTACCCAAAACCCCAGTGATGACTTTCAGGCTCTGTGCTGTTCTTTCATTTTTGTTGCTACCTGCACTAGCTAAATTAGATCTAAAGCAAATATAACTACATGAGCTGCAAACATACCTTGGGAATGTGGAACAAGCATACCCTCAGGCAGGGGAATGTTGGGAATGAGAACAACCTTTGGTAGCGATGTTCGTTTCTAAAAATAAGTGCATCACAGCTGACAATAAGCATTTTTGCAAAGTATTGCTTTCAGATGTTAGATTGGAACAGCTGGATGCTCACTGTTTTTGCTTGTAGAGTCAGTCTTTGGATTTCCAGAAACACCTAACCCAAAACTCATCAGCTACTGGCAATCTACTGGCAAACATCTGAATGTTTGGAAATAAAATTTACAAATTCGTTCATTTCAAAATAACTTTATTCCTCCAAACAGAGGTAGGTGAACTTTACTCTGAATGCTTTTGTGAATATCTGTTCAGATGAAACCTGTGAAATCCTGCAAATCTGGCATTTTTTGCTTGCCCCCCCTCCTAAGGTTTTCAGTGTTTGCTGCTTTTATTTCTGAACTACTTATAAATGTAGAAGAACAGGAAAAACATCAGAAGTATTTCAGCCATGGATAGTAACTCATTTCAGGCCTGTGGTGAAAATCTGGGTCAGTTCTAATTTCATCTGAACCACTTCATCCACCCATATCAGCTACCCAGGGCAGGATGAGCTGCAATAGCCAGTATATATAAGGAAGGGGAACGACTATTGTTGCAGATAAGGATTGTATCATAGGAACCCTAGATTTATAGCTAAGAGAGTGGCAATGGTTCTCTGTATATGTGCTTGAACAGCTGTGGGTTTTACTGGTAACAGTATTACATCTATAGTCTCTGTTTTCTTGATGCTAGATTGTGGGTTTATTATTATTTCTCCAGCTTTGCTTCCACTCACAGACCACAATTCAGATTACAGTGATGATTAGTAATATCCACTTATACATGTGAGCTAAAGTCCTACAGACAAAACCAAAACCTGCTTTTTAAAGTAAAGAAAGATATAATTCTTGTTACTGCAGTGTACTGCTTTATCTCCTTGAGTTCCTTTATCTTTTTATTTGGCAAGAAAGTAAATGTTTAAAAACTCAAAAAAAAAAAAAGAGCAAAAGAATTAGTAAAAAATATAAAATCTAAACTGAAATTCTGTGCTTATATATAAACATAACCAAAAGTACACATATATTTCTTAAATATGCAAATATCCTTGGCATGCTTACATTTGGTATCTTGGAGATACTATCTTTATGCATTCAGGAAGAGAAGGAATTAATTTTTGTGGCTACTTTTTTTTTTTTTTTAATCCATGGTGTCAACTAAGATATCTTACTTACATCACATTATGCTACAATCTTTTGTTTCTTTGTTCTCACACCAAATTACACATAGCAATACTCAACAGATTTTTCAACTCTGATCTCAGCACAGCTGATGCACTCAGCCACAGCACAGCTGATGCACTCGCCCTTGTTTCTGCATAGAGGCTGACTTTGGAGCAAGCCATGAAGGCTGAGCAATCACTTCCATAGGCAAAGAAGTCCCTCTACTCCTATGACAGTTGACCTGGTAGCATAGGAAGGATTTAATCAATGTAGTTTATGGGGAACATGTCCTCTGTTGTGGAATAGGCTTTGATCTGCAAGGCTGACAGCTAAGAGAGTTTGTATAAACAATATACAGGAATTTAAAATCCCTCATTTGTTTGCAGTAGTGAAAATGGGATAATCTGTGACAGCTCTCTACACTAGCACTTTGCCAGACATCAGACACATGCTCTGGTACATAAGTATCACCTACAGAGCAAAGGTGTTTCAACCTGGAATCCTACATTTTGATTTCAAGCGGTGTACAGTGTGCATATAGAATCATAGAATCATAGAATCACCTAGGTTGGAAAAGACCTCCAAGATCATCAAGTCCAATCTACAATTAGTCTTGTTCTTATTAATTACTTTTTGAGCAAAACAAACCAAGACTCAACATCCTTGCACCAAATTGCACTATTGCTCTCCAGTCCAGGCGGTTTTCCTTGGCATATTGTGTATCCATCTCAGAAACAACTTTTAAGAAACATATTTAGATTTTAAGAAAGCACAGATTATGCCATAGAGATGACCCCACTGAAGATAGATGGGAAGAATTTGGTACTTGATTTGTTCAAACATGGCTGAAGGTGGGATGCTAGATCCCCTTTGGATGAGTGCTTTAGATGGAAGAAAAACAGTTTTACAGTGCATTTATTCCATGCAAGTGCTTGAAAAGCACTCACAGCACATTTGCTATGGGATAGGACAGGACAGGTGGTGTCTGGATTTGGACTCCAGTGTTCACACTGGCTACGCCCTCTACTGCATGGTCATATCAAAAGGATTTTCACAGCCTTTAAGACATGTAGAAGCCTCAGTATTCTCCTAAGCTCCCAGAAGTTACTGAAGGCATTGTGCTTAATGTCTCCATGTTCTTCATAAGAAAGCACAGGTTTATTGTGCTCTTATTAAACTCTTATGCAAATCATAAGACTGAAATAATCATCAGTGAAATAATAAAGGAAATTCTTTTTATGCTTTGATTATTCATTTTTTCTGTAGGACCAGAATGATAAAGCAAGACAATGCCCACTTATTTTGGTAATGCTGTCTTGATCAGTGTCCAAATGTTTGTAAAGCAGTTGAATTTTCTTAGGGAAAGGTCCCTGACAAAACTAACTTCCACAAGGCAGACCAATGCAGTGATCATGTCTGCTGTCACTCTTTTTTTTTTTTTTTTTTTTGAATGATTGCTTTGAATCTTTAAGTTACTGAGAGTCAAGGCATGACCTGCACAGCTATTCAGCTATGTCCAACAAAAATAAGATGTCTACTACACCTATTCCATCTTAGATCTCCAAGTATGAGCCAGATGTTGAAATGGTCTGATGGGTGAACCATCTATCCAGTGAGTCCATTCCTATATTATACATATATTTTCTCTGAAATAAAAATATCTAAAAAAGCACACATTTTGTTACTTTATGGTGCTTTCTTTACATTGTCACAACTCAGGTTAATACTTCAAGGACAGGAAATTGCAATAGCATTGTGCCATCACATGTTTTTGGCAAGAAATAAATTGGCATTCCATTGTATTAATTTAATACATGTACATATCACTGTGTAGGACTCACTTATGATACTAAACTTTTATTGTCCAGTTGTTTCAAATTACTATTTTTTGAGATGTATTTTTTCCTTTGCAACTTAAAGAAAAAGAAATCCCAAGCAAATGCAGTTTTGAAGGTTGAGGTATGGAGGTGTGGATTGAAATCCCAATAAAATTAGTAAGAATTTTTCTATTGCTATTGATGGGCTTTGGATCAGTTACAATTTGGGTTTCACAGAATGTTCTTTTGTCTGAGAAGCATTCTAGTGTAATCCACAGCAATGTCCATTATGAACCAATGTAGTCACCAAATTGATTTCCTGCTGTATTTCTAATGACATCTTTTAGAATGGCAGCCAGTAACCAGAGCCGTAAGGTCCATTGGTGTCCTAGATATTAAGCAGAGCCATGGAAATAGTCTATGCTAAAATATTCAGGCTCCAAATAAACAAGGCAGGCATAAAGCCAGGAAACTTTAAAAGTATCTTTGGGTTCTTTAACCTCAAGTGATTAATACATAGTAGTGGTTCAATGATTTCAGAGCCTAAGAACACTTACTATGAAAGTGGATCCTTAACTTTGATTAATGTCTTAACTGTTTTTTCATAGTTTTATTTTAGCAGGCTTGTCTAAGTTCACACTTCCAGTGTGCTAGGCAGTGAATATATGACCATAGACCTAAACCTAGCACCTTTTCAAACAAGGTTACCCAGCCTGTGTAACTGTGATAAAGAGTTTGATGCTGGAACTCATCACAAAACTAGAAAGTCATTTTTTGAGTGACAACTAAGGAATCAGTTTCACAGTTTCCTGCTTGGGTGGTATTCTAGCTCTACTCATAATCAGTTTGGCTCTTTAAACCTCCTCTTTGGGTGTTTAAATGGTTTTAACTTTGCAATTTAAAAAGGAAAGATGGGCAGTTTTAATCTGCCTTTGCTGGAGAGAGTTAATGCTCTCTGGCTTCACGTAACACAAGGGACTTAACCTACAACTTTGTAAATCTGCAGAAACCTGAAAGAGCAAGTGAATCTTGCTCTGTAAGGATCCAGATAGGAGCTGCAAACAGAGAGTCAGAGACAATATCCTTGACAGTTTCAGAAAACTTCTGGGTCACTGGTAAAACAAAATGTGAATCTTGTATCTCAGAACACAGCCAATGAATTCATTCAGGAAAGGTCTCACTATTTTATTAACTGCATAGGTGTGCATTTGATGTCTTTCAGCCTTAACTTTTACCTAGCACTAGTATAGAGTCCTTCTCTTATAAATAGCACTTGAAAGACTTCTCAATTCAAAACAGTTTAAAAAAGATCATTATTGCCTTAATAATTATGTCTATTTATTTACACTAAAGTTTTTTTTTTAACATTGTATTTTGTTTCACATTTAAAAACATTTTTAGAGTGCACCAAACAGATAAATACATCTATATCTTTACCTCTACCTTGAAATAACAGGCTACATTTTATTTTGGTGTAAAGCACCATGAAAGTGCTAGGATAACACAGTACAAATAAAATTGCTATTTATATTTCTTTGGCTATCAAAATAATTTATTTTAGCATGTTTTCCTGTGAGATATTGATTAGATTATTCCCTGTCCCTTGCCAGGTCAGAAAAATGAAAGATGGTGATATGTAACCATTATGAGGAAGGATTTCAAAACCAATCTGTGAATTGTTTCCTAGTGGGGTTCTGTCTTAGGCAGCTCTCTTTCTACCATGGTGATTGACTCAATGGTTCAGATTCTTTTAAGGAATGGGGCTGCTGTGCCATTACTATGACTTACCAAAACATGGTGACTGAAGAAGTTTTCCAGAAAAATGCAGGAATTTTTGAAATAACTGTTTTATTCTCAAAAGGAAAATGTCAACATCAAATACGCATACACACACACATATATACACATATGTACGTATTTTAAATATGAAAACCTTAGACTAAAATGAAACCTTTCAAATGATGTTTTGAAATGTTGAAAATGTAGCTATTTCAAAATGAAATATTTGCTCTTCATTTCAGCATTTGTGAAGGAATACTACCATGTCATTTAAACCTTTCTCATCCCATTTTGAGAAGAAAACAGATGTCAAAATATCAACATTTCCCATGGGACCGGGATTTTGAACAGCACTAATCAGTGTCATTTTCAATAGCTTTTGCTCTGATGTTTGTATCTGCCTTCAAAACAACTGCTGATGGTATTCTGTCATTCAGAAAATAAAGCATGGAATCAGAAGATAAGGAAGGGACCTCATGACTTAATCTAATCTGTCCTTCTCAGTACCATGTATTCCTGATATATGTGCCGTTTAGCTATCAAAAATTACTCTCTGCCACAATCTGCTTCTTCCCAGGCTGGGAAGAGTCATCATGTATCATCCTAAATTTATATTTGCTCTTTTACCACCAAGACAGGACTCACCATACTTAATCTGAGTCACCTTAAGTCAGGCACCTAGTTGAAGCTAATCGGCCATTCTCTGTCAATAATCACAGCAGAGAAAGCATTGTCTGTGTTCCCTCAGTATCAGTAGGCACTGCCACAGAAAGATTTATCCATTGCAGAACACACAGAAGGCCTCACCTTCCTACTGCTACTACTCTCCTCTGATTATCATGGGGAAAGTAGATGAGATCAGGTTAGCAAGATGTCCATCCACAAATAAGTCTTCTCAAATAATAGAATTAACACTTTAAAAGAGAACGGTCATAAAAGCTGAAAGGCAACAAGTGAACAGGGTCAGTCAATATTAAGTGGTGAAAAAATAATTGAAGAATGACATAGGAAAGGGAGAAGTAAGCCTGTATTCATAAAAGAAAGTTAGATCTCCACAGTCTTCTTGATTCTTTGTGAATATCAACATGAAGTAAGTGAACTGACAACTTGTTCTGCTTTTGAATGTCCTTTTCTCTACCATCCTGAGTCATAGAGGAAAAGATCTACCGCAGTGTAGCAAACTGCAGCCGCTTTGTACCCTTTAGCTCTGTTCAATGTTAAGCTCATAAGTAGCTCTAGTAAGATCAAACAAACTTTAACAAATTAGGACTTCAGGAAATGTATTGTTTAGTGTACTACAGAAGAGTCTGGACTGTAGGAAGACTGAATCAATCAACTTTTTTTTTTTTTCTGATGACACAGGAGAAAGGAAAGAAAAAAAAGTGAACACATTCCGGAGCATCGAACTGCATGAGTGGTAGCTTAGTGAAATTCTGTGTTGACAGACCTGCATAAGAATAATCAATCCTTGTCTACCATGTGGATTCTAAATTCAAGCTACACTAGCTATAACATATGAGAACGCGTGAAGAACAGAGTACTGTTGTTTGGTGAAGTAGTGGTGCAGACTGACCTCTGAATCTGGGAATCGTCTCAGTTAGTGTATCTCACAAGCAAAATATGAATGTCTAGATGCTGGCGGTGAAGATTCCTGGATGTTTGTTTTTTATCAAAGGAAAGATGGACAAAATGACTACTGGGAAGCTAAAGATAAGAGGAAAGGACAGAACAGACCTATATACTCATAGGTGGTATGAACAGATTTTGCTGGCCTGGCCTTTTTACTTATTTATTTTTAGTAACATAAGCATGAGCGGAAATGTGGTAAATTTGAGAAATTACATATTTAAAAACTATCAATCGAAAATTAATCTTCGTGCATTTTTGCAACATGAAAACTTCTTCATCCATGAGATTTCCAAGATTCAGGCAACAATTGGTCATTTATATAGTTAATGAAACAGATATAGCTAGAGATGTTGAGACAGAAAACTTCAGAAACAAGATCCATGCTTCATGGCCTAAATCAAACACTAACCAAGTATGAAAGGAAAAAAAAAAAAAGAGAAGAAAGATATTTTAAAATAGTTTGGAGATGCTTAGATTCCTATATATTTTATACATTTACCACCCTATAATATATTAATAAGTATTTTGATGGTGGTGGTTGTGTAAGTCTATACTCTATGATTCTCTATCTCAGCCTGAAAGTTAAGAGAAAGCATTTAAGAGCAGCTCCATGTAAGAGCACCCCCCTTTGATGATTTTCAGTACAGTGCTGTTGATGGAAAGACTTGCACTTTGTTCTTTCTGGGAAGTCAAGATGTTTTCTGTTTGTTTGTATTTTTTTTTAAACCACCAAATTTAATTGTTTGCTTCCCTGACTGTAATGAAATAAGAAGATAATGAGTTTTTCATTGTTCACTAATTGTATACTAAAGATGAGACACAGTCAGCCAACTGTAAATTGCTGCTTTACTGTAATGTTTGGATATTTCAGTGCAAATAGTCACAAATACATCTGTTCCTGCATAAAGTAAAATGTCTGTGTTATGAAAACAAGCTGATGTAGAGAGCAATAAAAAAATAACTATGATGACTTCTGTTGATTAGGATTTGGTGTATTGTGAGAGTTGCTTTTGACATCTCAGAAAGACACTTGCATCCTTCAGCACCATAAAGACAGGCAATAATATTTCAGCAACTTTTCTCACTCTATAGTATTTAGAATTGCAAACCTGGAGCTGATATTCACAGATAATATAAATCCTAAGATCTAAGTAACTTTGCAATGCAAAATGACAAAACCTGTTAAGGCTCAACAGGCACCATCTTTTCCTTATCTTCGTTGTTTCTAAAAATAAAGGCTCCCAAGGTGAATTAAGCATCAAAGTTACGTTAACTTCGAATTTCCTGGCATGCGTGTGTTCTCAATTTTTTTCTGCCTGTTTTGGGAATGGGCTAGATTTAACATTCTAATCTAATCCAAAGTTCCCTGAAGGATCCAGATAGAAATTTTAACCCTATTGAGTTTAATGGGAGCTTTAGTATTGATAAAAAAGAGACTAGGATTTCATGTTAAAACTTTCAATCAGACCATCCATAATGTATAAGTTTCAGTTCAGAGGCAGAAAATGACTGTTTAATCAGTAAGCCCACTTCTCTGTGGAACAGGGAGGTGTCAGTAGACAATGTTTCATAATGGATTTCATCCAAAACTCACAGACGAAAAAGAACAGACTCATATAAGAAAAACAACAGACTCTTGTAGACTTCTGGTGACTTTGACAATTTTCTGTATGCCCACAGTTCAGAATTACTCTGCTTCTTCCAAATAGCTCAGCTCCCTTTAAAAAAATATACACCCTACATCATTATACAGAGAAACATGTAGCAGTTCTTTAGTGATCACAAGATACTGTACGTAGCAAGATTTCACAGGAATAAAAAATGGTATCTCATTTTAATTATGATAATTTCAAGCATTATTTGCTCTGTCTAGCTTTTCCATTTGGGAAAACATAAGAAGGACGGAATTTGAAAACAGGAAATTCTACATATATTTTAAAGTTTTGAGATCTTTTTTTGTACTGTGGGAGGCAGTAATCTTGGCTCCAGAGTGGCATATACCAGTTGCATCTGCCCTGCCATTAACCACTCAGCAACACAGCACTGCATGGCTGGTGACACAGCCTGGCAGCCAGTGGGGCTGTAAGCAGAGCTGACATCCAGCTGTTTAGTGCCTGGGACAAGCCACTCCACATGCTCTGTCTTCACCTGTGAGCTTGTGTCTGTTCCCAGCTCATCTGAGACTGGCAGAATGACTACCAGGGATTGCCTTGAGGGGATCATGTGTTAAAAAGTGTATTTACAAAACAAAGTATTTTAGGGAAACTGGAAGTATAGTTGTTTCACTTGGGCAGTGAACATTTTGGCTTAGCTGATTTTTTGTTGTTGTTGACTATTTAAGTGTATTTAGAGTTCTTGCTATTTAAAGTTACACAGTCCAGTCTTTTCGGCATTTCTTGTGCACAACCACATAATTTGCATAAAACTCTGGGTGATTTGGCAATGCCTTGCATTTTCTGTTTATTTATTTCCGTTACGATTGACATTTGTACAGGCTGCCAAGCAATAGAATACCTGATCCAAATATATTGAAAATCTTTCCACTTTTCTGCAGCCATTGTTTGAAGTCAGCTTCTTGTAAAGACTTTCATATGCACTACAGGAAGCTATGAATAGTTACTAAAAATGTGTATACAATTGTTTTCAGCTCTGGGCCCTTCCACTGTTTCCATTTCATCAAGGAGAAAAATGAAAGCAGAGGTAGCTCACACAGTTTGGAAACAGCTATGTGATAAGCCCACGCTGACAGGACCATTTTTATATTTACTATTATTTCATATTTTTGTATATTCATATACATCTTATCTCTAAATACATATCTTTATATATATATTTGTATTTTAAGGTCATATTTGCAGCCACTGGCATCTGGTGCACTACTTTGATGAAGGGAAGAAGGTCAGACTGACAAGAAAGGCTAACTGGTTGACTGAAAATTAGAAGACTACATGTTTTTAAGAAAACATGGAGGTGCCTAAATGTTTTTAAGAATCACAACAGACTAGAGGGCCAGATGTTCACTGCTTTACTTACTAGTAGCCCCTTCTTCAAAGACAGCCTTGGGGCCATTTCTGAGCATGTTGTTGGGAAAAGGGATACTACTTCTCCTAGGATTTATTAGTTCATCAAGGACTTTCCTTTGACTCCTTTTTAACTAATGTATATTCAGCTTATAGGAATCACTTTTGGATTAAGCCCTCAGTTGCAGGTATCATCCCTGAAGCTTTGCAAAAGCTTCTATAGCAGAAGCCCCTCCAGCAGCAGAGATTCTGGATTCAGAACCAAATGTCCCCTGCTCTCTGGCAGAGGCTGCTGCCTGCCTGTGTCTGAAAAGTGAACAAAATATTGGATCAGTGCTCACCATTCTATCTTTGAAACAGGCAGAAAAAATAAATTAATAAGCTTAACACCATGAAAAAGGAAAACAAACATAGAGGCTCTAAAGGAAACAAACAGAAATCACATTAAATCCAAATGCACATACATGTCAGCTCTTTTCCTTGGACTTGGGGTGGGGGCTTAGGGGAAAAGCATACCTTGACTTCTCTCCTCAAATAAAAGCTTTGCAAAGATCCCACCAAATGATGTTGGAATCTCCAGGAAATAGAATATATGTTACAGAGGGTAAAGATCAAGCAGCTCTGAGAAAGAGACTACATAAAATTAAACTGCACAACTAATTTAGACAGTTCCTCATTATTAGTGGCTTTAATAACAGTGGTGCCCATACGTTGTTTTTCTTCTAAATGTGTATGCATTTGGTACTGGCAGAGGACATACAAGCTGCCCACAATAAAACAGAGTGAACAAGAGGTTCACACAGAGGTGTAACGTATATTTTATTCACCACTTTTCTTCTGGCTTATTTGCATTTTGCATCAGCTCATCAGAAAGGGATCTGGGGGTGCTGGTCTACAGCAGGCTCAGCATGAGCCAGCAGCGTGCCCTGGCAGCCAAGTGGGCAAATGCATTTTGGGGTGCATTAAACACAGCATAGCCAAACAGTCAAAAGAGGTGATGCTCCGCTATATTTAGCATTGGTGTGGCCTCACCTTGAGTATGGTGTGCAGTTGTGGGTTCCATAACATAAAAAGGACATTAAGTTACTTGAAAGTGTCTAGAGGAGGGCAATCAAGCTGCTGAAAGGTCTGGAAGGCATGTCCTGTGAGGAGAGGCTGAGCACACTTGGGGTGTCCAGTCTGGAGAAGAGGAGGCCAAGAGGCGACCTCGGTGCTCTTTGCAACTTCCTGAGGAGGGGAAGTGGAGAGGGAGGTGCCGGCCTCTGCTCCCTGGTACCCAAGGACAGGACGTATGGGAATGGCACAAAGCTGCGCCAGGGGAGGTTCAGACTGGACATTGGGAAGAATTTCTTTACAGTGAGGGTGGTCAAACACTGGAACAGATTTTCTAGAGAGGTGGATGATGGCCCGTGCCTGTCAGTGTTTGAGAGATGTTTGGACAATGGCCTCAAGAACACGCTTTAACTTTTGGTTAGTCCTGAAGAGGCCAGACAGTTGGACTAGATGTTCTTTGAAGGTCCCTTCCAACTGAACTATTCTATTCTATTTCTCATTAAGATTCTGCAGTGACTAGAACTAGTATTTTCTGCATTCCAGCTACAGAGATCCTATAACACAGCCAGAGAGCTAAAGTCTTCCAATGACTTTGTCACTTGTCTACTTGCAAAATGTAATGAGAGGAGTACCAGGATAAATATATATGTGTGTAGGTGGGTATTAGTATTTGCTTAGTGGTGAATAGTCTATTTGAGTTTATGCTCAGCACTTATTACCAGGCAAACACTGCTAGTCATGACAGTGTTTGCTGTCTGGCTCAAAGAGCAAATGCACTAAGGCAAATCCTTGGCATAATTGGTAAAATTCAGCCATCTTCAGCCTTGTGCTGAAATGGGATTTTTGCCATTCATTTCTCACTAGCAAGGACTGCTCCACTACCAAGACTTAGTTGCCTCCAGAGGATCTGCTTGTGTTTGATGTTAAGGCTGAATCTTTTCTGTTTCCTCTTGGCTGGGCTGGTTCCAGCTCTGTGGAGAAGCTAGTTTTAAAGCCCACCAAAGGAGCATCACATCATCCCTACTAGTGGAGGCTGCTGGAAGCATGCTTTGAATTAATGTGTCTTTATCAACAGACTACAAGTCCTACCCAACTGAAGCCAGTGAAGAGCCCAGCAAACTGCCAGGCCACTTTTCTTGTTGCTGCTTTTCCCTTTGTGTCCTGCAATCTGAGAGAAATTTTGTTTAGACTAATGAATTCCTGAAGGTGACTTCTCATAACAAAAGAAAGCAAAGACTAAACAAAAGAGAAAAAGAGTAAATTTTTTCACACAGGATAAAGGAAAAAAAATGCAACTCTCTTTGAAGAAGTATAATGTTGTTTTTTTCTACCCCCTTTCCTTCCCTCTAGGACCTTTATTTATTGCATATTTCGGCAGCTACTACCAGGTGATGAGTCTATCAAATGATAATGTAACTGCTGACTTCATTTATTAAACTTCACAAGGGCCAGACATGAAGTGTAAATAGAAAAATCACTGTCTCTGGATGTCAACAATGATAATTGCATCTACGGTTACTGTGAAGGCAGTGGAGTGCTTTGCAGAGTAAACGAGAGGCAGGTTTTTCCTCAGTAGATAAACATCCTGTTATAGTTCTGAGCAAGCAGTGAGATAACACAAACAACACAAGTGTTTAGCAACTGCACTGCTTATCATTTGGCTACTTGGAGGGAAAAGGTGGGAATTATAAAGTCAAGTCAAAATATGGGAACAAATATTGAACTCCGATCAAGAAAGACATACAGCCTGATTTATTTTCGGTGTCTGTTAGTTCACTGGTGGTCAACAATACAGTGAGAATGAATTTTCAAATTAAATTTCTGCATTATTCGAATATTAACTACCTGTTTCTGGCACAGCAGTCTCCTTCTGCCTCCCCAGGGGTATCTTCAGTGCATTCCCATGGGTGTCTTCCAACATTTATGACTCATATATATCACTCTGCTTTGAAAGGCTAAGCTCAATGCAACACAATATTTAGTAGTGTTTCAACAGGGAATTAAAGAGGGAAGATGGACAATTCATTACAGAGAATGCAGCTTTGGGCACGAGCTGTAGAGGTCTCATTTTCATGCAGAAAGACAAGGCTCGGATGTAAGCTTTGAGGGATTTTTATGAGAACAATGAATGACTAAAAATGCAAACCTTGGGATATTGCCAAAGTAGCAGAAAGGAAGTTGCATCCCCTGTTTGCCAACTCATTCCTCGGTCCTGTCAGTACACCATGAGCTGGAAAGGCAGGAGGCAGTAGCTCAGGTCATCACCCCACTCAAGGCCAGTGCTAGGGATAGATAGGCAAGATAGCCAGTGGTGTGTCTCCAGACCTTTCTCAGCATCTCCTCCCTTGCTTTTGCAGGACAAGCAAAGGAGGTAGTGAGCTATACCAAAAACTGAGAGAGGGTCAGAAACCATAGAGCTTGAAAACTGGCTGTACTTTCTCTCTGATCGATTGACTTCTGCCACCCCAAAGATTAAGGAGAAAGTTTAATTCTTTCCCCAACATCAACAATGAGCCTGGAAGCAGTCTTCATTTTACCACCATCTTTTTGACTAATGTCAGCTGAATCAGACTGTTCATCTGTGCCTCAATTTCCAAGGTGACAAAATGGCAATAGTACTATTTCCCCATTGTGTATCTCAGATAGAAAGCATTTTAGTAGCACAAAGATGCTGTTTTGTTATTATACACCTTATGGTAGGAAGAAAGGCTGGAAGAACTGTTATTTCTGAATACTTTTGAAGGCAAAATTATTATTATTTTTTTCCCAGCACTGAAAAAACAGCAGCAGATTTCAGGGCAGGTGGTAAAGAACCAGATGCCATTGACAAATTAATAAATCTTCAAATAATAACAAGAGTAACTTCTCAAGTGAATTCAGAGTGAAGATTTTTTGGTAGTGGGTCAAGCTAGCATATGGTCGGCTTAAACACTAGGATGATAGACAGAATCTGAACAGAAGCAATCAAAACAAAATCTGTTAAGGAACAGACAGCAAAAATATGATCAGTGGAAGCAGGAAAATTAGATTGAGAGCTGAGAGAAGCAGATAAATGATAAATAAGTGATCTTTCCTTCCTTCTTTCTTTCTTTCTTTCTTTCTTTCTTTCTTTCTTTCTTTCTTTCTTTCTTTCTTTCTTTCTTTCTTTCTTTCTTTCTTTCTTTCTAACAGGAATTCAAGCAATACTCTCCCCTTGCTATAACATTTCACAAACTTTTGATAGCTTAAGAGCTGACAATAGGAAAGTTATTTAATAGTAAATACCCTATTTTCACAGGGATATACTTTTGCAGTTGCCTGAAGTTAATCTCTCATTTGCATCAATGCTAAGTAGATCTAGATATATTTCTATGCCCATTTTGGCCACAGTTTCTGCCATGTTACGCAGTGCTGAAAACATGGAGGAATTGAAAGACCCCAACAGATCACTAACAGTCAACTGCAGGAGGAAGGTCTCATCTTGGGCTTTCTTGGTTTGCTGACTGCTCCTGCAACACTCTTTGGGAAAAAGTTAGAGGAGATATCTGCAGCAACACAGGTGTTATCCCCCACCCACCACCACTGCTGTCCATCGCCACCTCTCAAACCAGAATGCACCATGCAGAGCTGAAACAGCAGAACAGATTTTACAAGCACTTTTCATCTGCTTCAGTGCAAACTCAGTCAGCTTAGTTCAAACACACTTTTGAAGTAGATCATCTACTATATATAGCTATACATATATATATATATAGCTTGTATTCTTATATTCTTGTTCTCTTCTATAGCTTATATTCTTGTTCTCTTTTTTAGAAGACTCAGTATGTGGAAGGAGCAGATTTAGTTGAACCACATTTGACATCTCAGTGTTGAGATATCTGTGCTTGCACAAGTGGATATATATATTTATTTGGCATGATGCAATGAACTCAGAGAATTTTGACAGAGCTCCCATCAATTAGCCAAAGTGGCTGTGAAATCCCTTTATCCCATTTTGCTTTTCACCTTCTAATTCATAAAAGAGCAATAACCTCTTGTGAGTTATTTCAATAACTCTACTGTGACCACTCCACTGTTGCCAGCTATAACACGGTTTTATTATTTCTACGTACAGAATAGTTTCTATGAGCTCACTTGCATGCTTTCAGAACTGCAAGGGTAATAATAAAAAATAAAAAAGGTAATCACACTCTAAGCTGTTGCATAATCATGTCTTACAGAAATGGTCATTTTCCTCATACACAAATATTTATTTATTTTTAATTATATATTATACGTAAAAACTGTAGTTGACCTCCAAGTTTCTATCAACAAAGCCCAAAACAGATTGGAAATAGTCAGAGGAGATTTAGGTACTATGTAAAAATATATATATAAATATTCCAGAGAGGTGAGTAAAAACTGGCCTTGTTCAGGGAAACAGTATCTAGCTGTGCAGGTCCATGGGTGCCTTTTGAGCGACATATCCCCATCTGATTTAGGAGCCTAATTCCCAGAAAGGGAAGAGGATTTAGGACTCTCCATCCTTTCCAGCATTTGTTTGGCTAGTAGAGGTGACTTCCCAGTCATAATGAATCAGACTGCATGCCATGGCCACACCGCTCATGGTGCCCACCTCTCCCTCTAGGACAGAGACGTTATCTCACTCACCAACAGCTGGAGAGCCACAGTTGGATCGCTGGGATCCAGTGGCCAAACCTGGTAATGGAAGTGTCAACACTAGACAACCTAACAGGGAAACCTCTTGGTGAACAGAACCCCCTTTTGGTAAAAAGGGATATTACTACTCTTTTCTTACAAGGATGTATTCATTCATTATGACTAAGTGCTCAAGTTAACTGGACTGGTGATGGTTATTCAAAATTTAGTATAGAAATTAGCCCAATATGCGATGAGAAAGAGGTGCAGCTAATGAAGGCAATGTTTAAATAGTCTTTTCTCTCTCAATGAACAAACCTGTTTGCCAAATAAGTCTTATTAAAGATTAAATTAATAAAACCTTTATCTATTTTGTATTCTGCAGGCAATTCCAAGTTATATATTTGCATTTTTATTTCATATCTCTTTGTGGCTTTCTACACCTTTACAAATAAGGAATTGGTTTCCAGAATGATAATGGTGAACTACTTTCCCAGGCATGATATGTCAGGATGTATATATTTACATTTCCTGTAGAACATATTACCTTGTGGCAACAAGATAATAGAGGAAATATAATATGTGTGAAAGATCATAGTATGAAATACACAGAATTTTTGAGCCCTCTGAAACATCAATATAAAAGATTTTCTGCCTAGAGAAATAGAAAACAATTTGTAAAATAGTAGAACAATGGGATGTGCTTAAGTCTGTACTGAGTCACCCTCAAGTGTTATCAAATGGATGAAAATCAAAAAAATCCACACAGATTGCATGAGTTAACTATGTTCAGATTATGATTTGCACTGGAAAGAGGATTATCCCTGCATCACTATTGTGGATGGTACAATCAAGGCAGGAGCTGCTTTTCAACCAGCTGAAATGAAAACAGCTTAGACTGGACACACTGGTTCATGTAAGGTAGAGGTGAGATTAGAAAAAGGCTGATCTGAAAGATGGCAGCTTTAAGGTCTGTGAGTTTTTCAGAATGGTGACTGAATGGTATGTTTCCAGTATGTTGCATTATATTATGATTCAAAATCCATTAGAGTCTCTACTTTCGTGGAACTACAATGCTGGGAGAAGTTTCTGACTGGAACATGAAACACACACCTCTGAGTCTCTTAAATAAGTTTCTCTGATAAGGTACCAGTTCAAGAGTTTTGCTGAATTAAAGCCTTCCCTAGTAAAATATATACTTTGTTATATACACTTACACAGAAAAGCTTACCATTCCTCAGCTGAGTTGTAGTAAGTGTGCATCTATACATGAGCTCGCAATTTGCTACAGTGTAAAATCCAACAGCGTAGCTGAAACGTTCTATTGTTTACTTTTTCTTATATCTCTTCACTAAGACAATTTGCAGCTATCAAAACATGCTCTTAGTTTCTCAACTAAGTTGATAAAAAAACAAACAAACAAACCATATTTGTTTGACTATGTTGCAGTTATGGTAAATACCAAAAGTCCCAATTCCAGTGATGCAGGGACAGGTATGAGATTTGTATTAGTCCTCCTAGCACATTGGTTACAAGGACTATTTCTTTCAGTGGCTGCCTTCTTGGGACTCAGGCTGTCTTTTCACAGAAGTGAGACACTACACAATTCAACTCTTGCCATCTGAGAACTGCAAAGTACTAGTAAATATTTTACTATCCATTTTATGATTTTTTGTAAATGAAGTGCATAAAGAAGCTAAAGAGATTATAGCATTTTCTGTATTTCTATTCCATCTTTACGACCCCCCAAACATTAGGTGAAAATCTGTAAGTTTATCCATAATGTGCAATGATACAGCACATAGATTCTAATAGATGGTATTATAGTGCCTAGACCTCCCAAAGCAGTGGCTGATGAAAATGGATTTCACTGCATGTAGAGTTAGAAATGCACTTGTCAGCTAAGCATTTCAACAATATTAAATTCAGAATAAAAAACAAATTGTCATTATTATTCTTGGTGTAGTTCCATGTGATTGCTAAGGTATCTGGCTGCTGCTCTGATAGAAAAGGCATATTTTAAAATGATGATTTGTCCAGATCACAAACTGCATAGAAAGCATTGGAATGCTGCTCTACTGACAGTTAATTTTAACCCTATGTTCATTAACAAGAAAGAGAGATTTTTAACACCATTGATAAATGCCCATTCAGTGTTGAGTGTACATAAAAAGATATTTTATGGCACTATTTATTAAATCCTTTTTTTCATCACTTCTTGTATCTCTTTGCCCTCCCTAATTAGTTAGTCAATATCTGTGGTGTTGAATTGTTTTTGCCAGAGCAAGCAATCAATGATATGACCAGAATGATACTTGATGTGATCTTGCTTGCTTGGATTTAGATTTCAGGTTGACTAAATCACCCTGTAGAGGTGAGGTTGCTGTTATTTTCAGTTCACCCTAGAGACAGCCACAGGCAAATTCGATAATCAAATATGGTGAAGCATTGTTTTCAAACAACTTCAGCAGCAGTAAGGATATCATAGCTCAGAAGCTACCAAGAGAATATTTTTGGGCTATTTGATTACACTAAAAAGGAATTTTCAACAGAATTCAGCCATAAAATGAGTGCGACAGGAGAAGCAACACAGAAGAATGTTCGCCTTGCCAATAAACACACAACATATTTATAACCAATCCTGGTTCTTGAGTTGAAATTAGCAAAGCATGATTAGGCCACCATCAGACAACCTGACTACCACAGGCCTTTAGGACATCCTAGGATTATAAGACCTTGAACTAATGAAACTTCAGACTGCTGGTGAGTCAAGTGAACAATAGGGAAATTGCTTCTTAGGAGATTGAGACATGGGACTGTCTGGACTAATTTCAGCGTGCCATTTCATTCAGGCTGATTTTGGGACAAGGGTTCTGGCTACATCACTCAGATACTGGTAGTTCTGTAATGACTTCTACAGATCTGCCTTCAAGCTTGGAGAACCAAGTTAAACGGCCCAAAATGTAGTGAAGAAAAAAATATCAGAGCAGCTCAAGTAACTGCATTGTTCCTCTCCTCCCTTTAAAGTTCTTGCGAGTCTTAGTGGACCTACTAGTAAACCCCGAGTAGCTCAGAGCTGGCTTTAGAGTGCACCAGACCACCTAATCTAGGACAGGAATATATATATAATATATATATGTCTTATTTTTCTTTAAGTTCCTGTACCCTGGACTGAGACAGTATTGCAGTGGTAAAGCCACAGTAGCTGAGGCAGACACATAGGATCATACAACCATAGGGTAGGACCACAAAGTCATGGAATGAACAGGTAGAATGAAGGTGACCTCAAGAGGTTTCTAGTCCAACCTCAGGCTCAAGGGGGGATCAGCTATGAGAGGAGGTTGCTCAAGGTTTTTATTGACCTGGTTACAAATTACCTTGATAACACCTGTGGCAACCACCGCAGATACACCGGAAGACATTGAGTTTGTGATTTGCTCTCAGCCAGGAGAAAAGATAAGGGAGAGTGGGAATTCTTACAGAATCACAGTTAAGCTGTGAGAAGAAAAGCAGTTTACAATNTTTTTTTTTTTTTTGATTCACATTAGGCATTGATAGGCCCAAGCTACAGGCAGCTGTTTCTGCAACAAAAAGTTAAGACTCTTACTAAAGCACCAGCTATGTCTGGACTCTGACTATCCAAAAATGACTAAGAGTTCAAAAAAAGTATTTTAGCAAGGCTTGAAATGTAACAGTGTAGGTGGATGGAAAATTGGTTTTGGCAGTAGGACTGGATGCATGTTTAAGTAACAGCATACATGTATTCTTACCCTGCGCTGCTAGTCGGCACCTTTTAGCTAAGTATGTCTGCAACACAAAGATGAATGCAGAGCCCCTGAAGGAAAGATAAGGAAGAAGGAGAGGTCCCCTGAAAGCAGAGAAGGAAAGTGAAATACAGTCTTTAGACTGAGAGACACGTAAATGGGGTATTTCAAAGAAAGCAGGAGTGAGTTACCCCAGTAAAAGAGACAGTTGATAGGCAAGGATCTGTTATACAGCTCAGCTTGCAAACACCGGCCTGTGATTTATTAGGAAGGCTTAATTTATAGCTGTAAGCCTTGAGTCACAGTAGCTTTCAAAGTTTTCAGCTTCACAAACACAGTAGATTATGCTTGTTTTTCTCTGGCCACTTCTGTGACCCTGATCCATGGCTCAGTGCCTGAAATGGAAGCAGCATTAGAAAAATACTCACTGCTATAAAATCACATAAAGGTGGTAAGAGTCTTTCTTAACACAAAGCAGATATGATGAGTGCTTTTGAATAAGCTACCCTGCTGGGGTGATTGTATTGATTGGGAAAAGAGGGATAATCATGCACTGATTTGACTTTTTTAATCAGATATGCTCCTGAATTTTATAAGCAAGAAAATCTAGTGGATAAATTTATTATATTTGTATAAATTTATGTACTGAGGCAGTTGTATCTAGTATTTTTACCCTTCCCATCTCAAGTTTTTCTGCAGTGTGACAACACTTGCAGCATTCCTTCCTAAAGGTGGCTGCATTTCAGGAGTGAGATACCATTTATGTGATCAATTGATCTTGCCTGCATAGTGTGATACAAATGCATCAGGCTTTATTGCTATCTTTATTTATTATTGCATTATGCAGTATAGTAGCAGCAGCAATGTTTATTGTATTCTTTCATACACATGGTAGAGCCCAGAGAACACAGGATTTATCTAGCATAAGAACTTGTTAAGGATTCCAGAAGTACAAACCAGTGAATAACAACCACAAGAAACTGTTACAAAATGCTTTTGCTGTTGTGCAGGACCATCAAAATAATTAATTCATGCTCTCGTCAGTGATTTCCATCTCCTCTTCTCCCCTCAAGAGGCATCCCTTTGGGATTTGATTCTGTCTTCCAGCATGACCCACTGACTGGCTCAGAATAGTTAAGAGAGCCCCAGCAAGCAGAGATGGAAGTACTAAAGGTGATGGTCAGTGCCCCTGTCAGGTCATCTTGCAAAACCGATGGCCACGCAGGTTGTAACAGGTGGCTTCTTCTTTGACCTTCCTCAGCTGTTCAGAGAAAGACCCCAGGGTTTTTCTGGAATAAGCCTTTAAACCTGCAGAACTATATACCCAGTTTCAAGGATAGCAGCTGGAGATACCTGTGTTTAGAGTATATCCACCCACTCAGACACTTACAAAGCTCTCATTCCTGCAGTGTACTTGTTACTGCTGAACAAAGACCAAAACAGTACCTTGTTTTTTTAGAATTATTTGTTCAGATCCATGTAACACATTTATCAAAGCTATAATAATAGTCTCTCTGTGAGGTCCCCAAAGCAAAGTCATGCCTAGGAAGCAGATTCACATCCATAAAGAACACTAAGGCATGCAAGTATATCCCATACTTACCCTTCATATGGAGAAGAGTAATGTTTAAAAGAGTTACAGAGGCTGGATTTGTAACAAAATGTGTCAGAGATGGTAACTGATGTGTAGTAGTTACTGTGGAAATCATCTTACATACAGAAGACTGCAGTGCAGAAGTGCCACTTGCTTTGGCAGACTCCATGGTCACAGCAAAATATAAAGCAAGACAGGAATATCTGCTTTGCCCCAAACCACATCTTATCAATCCTTATTGAGTGCAAGTCTCACGTGGTATCTACCAGGGTAAATCTAGATTTGCTCTGTATGAATCTGGTAAAATAAAACTGATGTATCAAAAAGTGCTGTCCAAAGAGTGTGCTGTGCAACAGAAACATAGCATGGCTGATACCTGTGACAAACAGAAGATTACTTGATGAATAGAGTCACTGTCATGTATTTTAGTCCTCTGTTTAATCTGGTTAGACAAATTGCTTGATTAAAAGAATCCTTTTCCAAAGCATAAAATTATATGGCAGAGCTCATAGCAAATATTATGAGTTTTTATTTTATGGATAAATTTCCTAGCATTTAAATAATTCTGATTGCATCAGAAGCAATTTTTCCCCTGATTAATTCTCCAATAAACAGTATTGTGCCTTAGCTCCACATGCTAGGAAAGCCTCTTGTTGGTGTTAGCACTAAAGCCCTTCCTCACAAGCCTCATCATCTGTGTTTCCCACCCTGTGTCCTTTACTATTTCAGGATGCTCTTTCCCACTCTTCCCTCCTTGATACAGCCTGTTTTCTCCCAGAAATGCTACAGGAGACTGCTATAGAAAGAAGCTGGCTAGACTTGCAGAGTGCTTGCTTCATTAGAGAGCTGTCTCATTAAGGAGCTATTTACATGTTTTCTCTGCCGCTACATTACCTCGAGGTTTTTTGTTTGTTTGTTTGTTTGTTTCTGTGTGTTTTTGTGTGTTTTTGTTTGTTTTTGTTTGTTTGTTTGTGTTTGGTTTTTTTTTGTTTTAAAGAAGCAAAGAGACTCCAAGAAGTGTTTCAACCCATATGGCAGACAAGCATGCTCCAAAACCCCAACCAGTCAATCTCAGCATTACGTACAGAAATCTTCTGCTTTCTTAAAACTTGTCCCAGTGCTTAATTCCTTCTCTAGTACTCTTGGAGTCAAGCTGATGCTTTGAGAATGCCTCAGTGCTCTGCATCCTGAGACACAAATGTAAAAAATTTAGCCAGGACACAGATCTGGGCATGGACTTCTCCTGAACTTGCTTTCTTTAGATGAAGCTCAGGCACTGTGAATTCTTTTTTCACAGGCGATCAGGATGCATTTCCACTTCAGCTGAATGGAGTGCATGCTCTGTAACAGCAACACAGGCTGATTTATTTTAAAAAGCTGGACAGTCTCAAACCCTGTGTATAAATTCAGGGTTTTTTTTTTTGTTCTGCTTTTAGCTTGCAAGGGAGATGTGCCAGCATATCCATAAGGAAGCTAGAGCGGTTACTCTCTTTCCACCACCACACTGTGGTGAGGCTCTGCCAGCCAAAGCAGAAGTTTCCGGGCCATCAGCACAGCCACCGGCTCTGTGACAATCTAGTTCTGTGTACTTTGCTCACAGACTGCAGTATCACCCAGGAGAGTTATTTGGGACATATTAGCTTTTACTGTAAGATTCAATATAGCAATAACAAGTGCAAAATATGTTTGACTGATTTTTTCCCATTTTTAGTTTTCTGCAATTGAAAACCACAGCATTTTCCATTCCAGTCTGTTCTGTAGTCAATTAATATTTTAAAAGTGCATGAAGCAGCCACAGCGACACCCATTTGCAATGGAAATGGACATTTAAATGAAAAGGTCACCTGCCTCCTTCCCTGCCACGACCTGCTCAGGAGAGAGGGCCATTCCCTTTCCCTTTTGCTTTTTAGCCTGATGCCCACTAACAGGCCTCTATCTTCCATTTCAAGGCACATGATAACACAACCAGCCTAAACTTTCCTTTGTCCTTTTGGTCCAGCTATTTCCCTATGGACAGCCTTCTTCCTAGAAGTCCTATCGATATCTCCCATTCCTCACAGGCAGGCTGAAAGCTGCAAAAAGCTATTTCTCAGAGATTCTGAGTTCCTCTTCTCTGCAGCTGCATGGAGGCTTTTATCTCTGATCGATTCAGGTGCAGCAGAAAGCTGGGATATACCTTAAGTCTTCCTTCCCTTGCAGGATTTAGGAGCCTACCTCACCACACTTCCAAAAGCTTTGCATGACGTAAAAAAGACAGGCTGCCCTTGGTGCAGTCTGTACTGTTGGTTAATCTGTTCTCTCCATGACACACTCCTCTCAGGGTCGTGTTGTCTTGGAAATAAGAGCAATAATAATGTAAGTCAATGTAACTGGAAGCTACATGATTAAAAGGTTTGACGTGTGTTAAGCCTATGTTTTATGCTTATTTCTATAGTGACTGTACATGTAATTTAAACCCAAAGTAGATTTTGCTTACAGCAGTTTGGGAAATGTGTCTAACAAAATCTGGCATCAAAGATTAAGATGCAGAGAAGCTATGTGTACTTCAGACATAACAGCTAAGGAATAAAAGCCCTTGTAGTTCTTACTGGATAAGATTGAATGTGGCGCTAAACTGATGGGATTTCTATGATTTGCACTGTGGAAAATAAGCAAATGTTTACACCTAGTGCAGTTGTGCAAAGTATCCACATTCGCTGCTCATAAAGACAAACTTGCTGGACATCTGGCTGGACACTTCTGTGGCTCACTGAATTTTGTAATTTGCACAGTAGCCTCAAGAGCAAAGGGTTAGCTGTTAGAAACACAGTACACTTGCCAGTGTCCAGCTGTGAAAAGATACAGCAGCTGGGAAACAGCAAGTGCTGGTGAGCAGCTCTTTAGCTGGTGTTCTCAAAAGTGACAT
Organism: Anseranas semipalmata; assembly: GCA_013399115.1. NCBI lineage: Eukaryota > Metazoa > Chordata > Aves > Anseriformes > Anseranatidae > Anseranas > Anseranas semipalmata. The sequence continues at coordinate 481,445 of VXAA01001523.1, read as the reverse complement.
GACTGACCCTGCAGCTGTATCCACAGAGGCAGACAGAGCTGTTCCAAATAAGTGACATTTCACATCATCAGAAGTACTGTGCAGCCATGTAGCACTTTTGGTTACCAAAATAAAAAAATAAATTTGGACCGATCCAGAATGTTCTGACAATGACCAAAGAAGGACTGGTGCCTTCATGGTTAAGGCAACAGCCTCAACAGAGTTGAGACTTTTCCCTCTGAATTAGAGTGAAAGTAGTGCTTTGAATCACTTGTGCAAGGATTTAACATTTGTTCTCCCAGTTCCATGCATTCAATATCACACACACTCCCAAGCCTACACATCTTACTGAAGCTAAAAGCTCAGTAAGCTAAAAGGCTTTAATCTGAAAAAAACAGACATTTGGAAACAATTCCAGATTTTTTGTTTTCATTTGCTTTGAGCTATCAAACAAATTTTGAAGCTACAAATGTTGCGTGGAGTGATCAACATCCAGCATTTCATTAATAGCTCATGTGATGTAAAGTGCAGCCTAAGCAATACTCCTATCAATAGGTGGCAATTTTTATAATTTTTATAATTTATTCCTGAGTAGCTGGAACAATACAATTGATTGGATTTAAAAAGAAAGAAAGAAAAAAGCCTCCTCATATATTTATTCATAGTCCTACTTGGGTTATGCCATCTCAGATTACTGCAGTCTCTCTCTCCTCTGTTGTACATTATCTAAAAGTTGTAAAACTCTAGTCTTTTGTCCCTCTTTGGGGAGATACAGTTGTGCATTACACATCTGTAGGGTTCCAAACACACAATCTGTCTGTGGCAGATGTTCACAAGAGTGAATGAAGCACAACTTTTAAGAATCATACCAGAAACATATGAAGCCAGTAAAGATCTGAATGGTATTTACTTTGTATTTGGTACAGCTCACCACCAGCTTTAAGCACGGTAAAATACAGATCCTTTCAAACAGAGCCTCAACCAAAGAAGGAATTGTGACAGACCATGATAATAAAAAGTCAGATTGCCTTTAACTCTACCAATCACATTACCTGGTCCAGACATTTTCGTTCAAATCACTGCTCTGAATATAAATGTCTCTTCAAACTAGCAGAGAGGATGTGGAAAAGCCTTCTGGTTTGTTTAGAAGGTAAGTTTACCAAAACACTAAGATTTTACACAGATTTCAATCTAAGACACACTTTTGCTTTTTCTTGCTTCAAAACTACATATTATTGGACCTGGCATGACTGTCCACACTCTTTTCAAGAATTTCCCCCAAGAAAATTATTGTATGCTGTGACCTGTAGAGTTAAGTGGTACTTTTGCAAGTCTATTATAAACACTTATCTTTGACATTGCTGTGGTAGAAGACAAAAGCACTAATGCCACAGAATGTTTTAAAGAGATAAGCTTTCCTCTTCTCTTCCATGTCTGCCACTTCCACTCCAGAAGCAAAACTTAATTGAAGCACAAAATTATCAAAATGAGAGTTAAAAAGCTATAGTCGGTTTAGATGTTTTAAATTCTTCCATATATAAGAATATATATATATATTTGTACTTTGTACTATATATATACATATATATCTCCATTTGTTCTACATGAAGAAGAAGAGAAAAAACTCAGGAAAGCATCTAAGAAAAGCGTAGTGGATTAAGTATCACTTTTGTGTTTTTTGTGTTTGTGTTTTTTTTTTTTTTTTTTTCAAATCAATGACATTTGGCTTAAGTCCCTTCAGAATTAAGCATGTCACCTTTCAGAAAACAGAAATAGAAGCAACAGCAACAGAAAAGAAGAAAAGGGAACATTTTTTTTCTGGCTTTGAAAGTTAAATCTCAGATTTATTTTTACTGCAGCATTAATACACTTTATTGATGACCAAAATATGTTTTAGCTCCTCTGATGAAAGTTCACTTAGTGTTGCAAATCTATGGATTAGCACAGCTTTCTCATCAGCTGATTCAAAGCTGGTATCTCTGGTTACAAAAAAGGATCTGGGACCAGCCTGCAGGTTTGGTGTTAGTAGGTACAGAATATGTTTGTTTGTTTTTTCCCCAACATTCAGGAGACAGCTGCTGTCACCTGCTGCCATCTCTCAGATGCCATCGCAATATACAGAGCTGCTGACAACTGCTTAATTCAGGACAATGTTCAAATTGCTCCAGTTCATCCTGGAGATCAAATACAATCTGAGGAGCTCTGTGTTTACCCTTGTGGCCAGCACTCAAGGAGCTGAGTAGCACTGTGACTGACATGTAAGAACATAGCTATGGGAAAACTTTCATCCTCATTACAAATTTTTAGCTATATGCCATAAAATTGCCATGTACAACTCTGGAAAACAGAGTCAACATCACTCTGCATTTCCAGAAATAATTACTATTTGTGTCATTTGGAAAGAAGCAACATCCCACAAGTCACTGTTCTATGAACCAAAACCCTGCCTGAAACACTTTGTTAGCCAGCACTGGATGCATTGTTTTTCTTCTGAAAAGCATGTTAGAGAAAAGAAACTTGTCATTCAAAAAGAAAATTGGCACCCCCACCCCCCCAAAAAAATTTCTTTCTTTTAAATACCACAGGTATTTACTAGCTGTGTTATGAATAGTGTTGATCAGCCAGCATTGCAAAGGTAAATGCTGCTGCATTCTAACAAAACTACTTCTAAAGGATGCATGGAAGGGGCACTCACAATGCAGATGCCAACAAAAGAAATTTAAGAAGCTTTTATTAGCTATTTAAACTGCAGCATCACCATTCTCAGACCTAAAATAGGATTTTAGGAGAGTGTGAAAATGGTTTATTTCTTGAGTGAGGTCCTAGTTTGCTGAACATAAGGGGTTTCTTCATTCCTTCTCTGAGAAGCACAGCGGGAACCATTTAAAGGCATGGTGTTACCTTGACTACAATAATCTACATTACATCCTTTTGTTTCAAGGCCATGGCCTACAGCAGGGTAGAGCAGTGCCAGCATAAGCCACTGCTTACATCCTGACAGACATTGTTTCACATTGTTTGGGAGGAGGATTCACAAAGATCATTGTCTGACCAGGGAGGAGATCACCCAGGGCAAGCAATTTATACCCAAGCCTTTTGAAATGTGGGAAGGAATCAGACTCAAGGGATGAATATATAGAAAGGGCAATTCATGGAAGCCATCAATGCACAGTTACTGGAGAAGGGCAGGGGCTAACTCTGGTGTTGGGCTATTGGGATACTTATTCTCTTCACTTGTACCAGTTCTCCATCCTGCTAACTCAACTCAAGCCTCAAATTACTACAAATAAAAGGGCTTGTGAGCATGAACCTGGTTCACTCTCCTTGCAGCTGGGATGGGAATTGGGTCATTGCCATGATTAGTCATTGCAAAAAGTAGGCTCTTTAAAATCTGTTGATTTGACTGATCCTTCACCTCCATGGCTTTCATCCTCTCTATTCCCATGATCACTGACCACCTGCTGTTTGATTCTTGTCTTTTGGTTCTGGCTCTTCTTTTCAAGCTGCCCCTATATCCCTGCTTGCAGAGATCATACAAGGTTGTCCATGAACCCTACCCTGACACCCATAAAGCACGGTCTTGCTTAAAAGAGGAAATAGCTTTTGTGGGAGAGAGAAAGGTGGGAAAAACTTAAAAACAGCAAAGACCATGAGAAAAAAAAAGTTTAGAATTATCCATATTCCTTCAGCTCGACATTATACATACAAATAACTTATTCATATGGAACATTACTATTTATAAATGTGAAGAGTTATTTTGGTCATTTTAACACAGCCTTCATTAATTTCTAAACATATATCACTGTAGTATCAGATGACTTGTAAAGAGAAAGATACTTTGAAACTCGGAATAAAAAAACTCTTCTCCATTCCCAGGTAAGCTGTTTTCTGAACATGCTCCAAGCCTGACAGCTGGCTCCCACGAGAGCCATGTTCTCAGTGTGATTTATGCTGCTGAAAACTGGCAAATGGCCTTGTAAATGGGTGTCGTGCTTTAACAGGGTCATACTCCCAAATAATTCTGGCTGTGGCAATCTCAAAGAAATAACTCCACCATGCAGGGACTTAAGCCTTTGTAGTTGGGTACAGCCTGTCTTGAATGCTGGTATAACCCAAGTAAGTCCTAGAATTGAGGTTAGTGGAGGTTGCTGGCATTGCTGTAGTAACACTAATGAGATACTAGCAGACAATTCCCATGTGTCCGGGGGTCCCATTTGCAGCTGGATCTCTCATAAAAAGAACATTACATCCCATAGGCAGAAATGTGCCAAGCCAGGGCAGGTCAGGGAATCATGCAGCAAAACTGAGCTCTTGGAAACTAGCCAACGTGGGGGAAAAATATCTATGAAGTAGTTCTCCAAAGACCCAGGAGATGAAGGTGGATGGTTACAATGACTTGTTTCAGTGAGGCTGAAAAAAAGCCACAGCTTGGATGATTTTTTTCCCCATTTTGTTGATGATGTGGCTTTTTAAGAGCAGGAAATGTAGAAAGGTAGAAAAGTAAAGGAAAAGGAAAGGTAGAAAACCTAATTTTCTTGGACGTGAGATGAGAGCCCTAAAGGCAAGTTGGTTTGGAAAACTTAATATTTTTAGAATCACCAAACAGAGCAGATGTAAATTAGCATTTACTGAAGAAAAAATATATATACTCTCAGCAAAATGAAAATTTCACTTTATGTGGACAATTTCAAAAGCATTATTTAGACCTCCAGTTTCTAATATCCCTCCCTTTCCCCCAGATGTCTTACATGTTAAAAAAAA
>VXAA01001523.1:385533-476681 GCA_013399115.1 Anseranas semipalmata | reverse complement strand
AAAAAAAAAAAAAAAAAACAAAACTGTTCTGGTTCAGCAACCAGTTCCTATTTAGCATGTATTAATGCAACTCAGCTAAGAGTACTGTCCTGAAGAGATTAACATTAAGTGGAGGAAAAATAGCTAGAGGTACTTAGCTCACCGAAACTGGTGATGCTCCCCTTTGATCAACAACTGGAATATTCCTACTTTCAGCCATGGAGTTACTCCCACCAGTAAAATACCTCTTATACTTAAGAGGTTATACAAGCTTATTCTCCAGCCAGTTACTCCAAGGGAATGTAATTCAACCAAGCAGAAAAAGGTGAAAGTCTACCTGCACCACTGGAAACTCAGTTTAATCATCTTGAAATGATTCTGTTTGAGCAAATCTGAACTCTCACCAAGGAGAGAAGGGGAGGAATAAATTGGTTGACAGACCAGAGTTACAAGGAGAAACTGTAAGTCTGCAGGCTGGCTGTAGCCAGGTTGGATTTTTCCCCATATTTAAGCTTTTAAAATGTTCCTGCCAGTCACCCATGAAGCAATCAAAAGCAAAATCAGAAACTAAAATTATTTGGCATTTGATTACTTGAGCTAACTTGTTCACAGATTTTGGTAAAAGGGAGACTTTGTCACAAAGAGTCTGAAAAAATGAGTAGAATTTTATACATTTTTCAAACTTCTGACATTTTTGTGCTATAAGCAGTAAATAAGGTGAGAATGTTTATTCAATTTCTTCAAATTTATTGACTTTTTATAATTGCTTCAAGAACACTGCTGATTCCACTTCCCTGTTTATTGTTGATATTAACCAGAAAGTATATTGGATGTATTTAAGGAGCATGATGATGATTTGATTGATTTTTTTCTTTTTCAGAATGATAGATGTTGGACTACAACATGAATAAGAATATATATTTTTTAACTATTATAAAATAGTTTAAAAAGTTTTTGAGGTGCATGCTATATAGGTACTCCTACATTTATTATCATTGCTCTTGTACTTAATATGTAAAACAACTTTTCTGCAACTCTAAATAAACAAGATTATGGCCATGTTGCATTAAAAATTGCACAATCAGCTCCCAGCTTTTCATAAGTATGTTTTCTCCAAAGAACAGCTTTGTTTAGAAATATTTGATTGTCAAATAGTTTAATCATTATTTACTGTATGCAAGCACTGTGAAAGAAAGACGTATTCTTTACTGAGTTACCGCTAAATCTACAAGTGCACTCCTTCCTTTTTCACACACAGTGTCAAGCCAAGTATTCCTTCATAGCCATGACATAGTTTCAACTTTAATGACTTTTTCATAGTTAACCAGAACAGGAACATTCATATTTCTTTATAAAAAGATCAGAATTATTTTGCTGCCTTTTTTTTTTTTTTTTCTCTCTTTCCTCAGAGGAAGTTGATTTTCTGGAAAGAACGTGAAATTGTTTTCTCTGTTTGGTAAAGGGTTTATATCCCAGGGAACTGTTTGAATTCCATAGCTATTTTAAAGACTGAAAATTATGGCATGCCTGATCTTCACTGCCTGAGACCATATGTTATCTGCAGCCTAAAAGCTCTCTCATCTCAAAGAAGGACAGCTAACAGTTTAGTTTTAGACTACATAAGACATCAACAATGCAGCTGATTCCTTCTTGCAAAGTATTTTGTTACTAACTTCTCATTGATTTAAAAAAGTCAAAAAGTTATCATTAACTCAGGATCCCTAAGCATTGCCAGAAATTGCATGTGATTTATAATTAACCAGCTCTCCGAGAGGGACCTTAAACCCTGCAGTAAAACTCCATGAAAGGAAATTTATCACTCATCAAGGATTAGTCTTCCCTCAAGACATATGAAGGGGGAACAGGGGCAATTAGGGAATGAGAATTACTGTGTTGCTTACCAAAGAGCGTTATTCTGGGGATTCTTGAATTGGACACCAGGGAGCAGCTGAACTTTACACGCTCTTCTGGACCTCAAGAGAGCCTGTTAAAATTGCACTGTAGTTCAAAAATGGCCAAGAGGGGGAAAAAATAAACTTGAGCTGCATGGAGTGGAAACCCTAGAGACTTTTAGTGGTTGTTTAATGATAAACTTCAAGTTGGTAGAATTAACAAGTTTTTTTAAAAAAATGTTCTGTGATCATTACAGGACACACTTAATGGTGTATTACTCATACCAAATGGAAATCTGAAGTTGCACGGAGCCCATTATACTTCACGTTGGATGGTTCTCAATTATCAGTGTGACTCATGAGACCCTGCAACGTAAAAATCTCACAGTAGATAACAATCACAGGGCTCAGCCTAGTATGCCTTTGAGAAGATACTCTCCTTTTCCAAAGCAGGGTGCATTAGAAAGACCTGACTGACAAGGTGAAGCTGTCTGCCAAGCTGCGAAGACTTGCACTGACATATTTCTTCTTTTAAGCCTAAAGCAACAATCCCATAGGGACATTGTCAAATCGAATGCGTGTATCACATCTGAACCTAAGTAGACTGTAATTCAGCAATGCCCTGGGAACTTGGTAAGTGAGGAATCTGAATGAACTTCAAGTTGGTGTTTGCTGGGGTATCACTGACAGACATGCTCATTTATCACTCAGTTAGGATTCATTCATCCCTCATATAATTAGCACTCTGCTTGTAAGGTCCTATTATTCACCAAAGGCATCTGATTACAGTCAAATTGAATATTCCCAGCAAATTTGACAGCTTATAGGAAAATCACTCTACTGAAACCAGTACTAATGCACTTAAATGACTTGAGAAGGTGTGGACACCTCCCAAATGATGTTGCCTTGATATGCTTTCACAGAAAAAGGCTGGTGGCTGCATCTGTGAATGTACTTCAGCATAACAGATGCTTCCAACTCCAGAATCACAGCCCTTGATCCCCAATTTCAGCTACCACTTTTCTCTGTAGTCACCTATGCACCACACAGAGCTCAACTTTAGACCTCCTGGGTATTTGGAGTTCTACTGCTGAGCATGAACAAGACTATCTTCATCCTAACAGAGTATGAACTAGATGCCCAGGTCTCCTCAGGAACAGGAAACACATGGCTCCACTACCAAAATCTGTCCATCTGGTAAATATACCCAGAACACATGTTGAGCTCTGCACAGACTTGTCAGATAAGTTGGCAGTGGTATCTTCCCCATTTCATCAGCATCTTCTAAATTTGTTCACTTATTCAGAATAAGAATTGCATGAAAACAAGAGTAAGATCTAATCAATTCCTTCCCTAACAACAATTCAAATTCACGTCTTCCCTGCCAGAAGAGCGGCTAATTAACAAGCAACAGGCAATACTGGGGCATAATGGTGACATTTCTCCTGCAAAAAAAAGGCCTCCTAGAAGCCAGAAGTATTCGTACAGTAATAAACCAAAGGTTGTGGCATCAAATATGCTTTGGAGAGATACAGTGCCCAGCTCTCAAATGCTGAGAAATCTACATTCTAATCTCTGCTAGTATTTGGTAACAAACACTAACCAGCTAAGATTTACTTTCTTTTCCTCTACTACAGACTTAAGCTTCTATATTATACCAAAGAAAAGCATACATGTAAAGTCCAAGGTCAAATGAGAATTTTATAAGTCAGGAGTTGCAGTACAGTCTGCAACATCAAAGGCACTTCTAGTAACCTTATCTCTTCCCCAAATTGTTTGAAACTTTATTTCCTTTTACCACTCTCCTCATGTACATACGTTAACAACACAGTGCTCTGTGCAGCTCCCCCTCCCAAGAGAAGCAAAGTTATATCATGTTTTTCATCCCTCATTACTGTCTGTTCTCATTAACTCCAGCTTTACTGTACAGTTTATTTTCAAAACATAAACATCAAGAAGCTGATTATCTCCATTTGGAGGCAAAGAGAGCTAGGGTCAGAGCAGATCTGATTACAGCAGAATGGTTTCATCTTCCTCACTCTCTACCAGGGCAGGGCATCCACCTACAAAAGGGGAGAAGCCCTCAAAAAGGCAACAAGCTGTAAGAAGCAATAGCAGTAGACAGCACTAAACTTCAAAGAGAGCTCGCGCACCTATCTGAGAAATTTAGAATTGCTTCCTACAGCTTATTTGGAAGACGCAATGTGAGAGGTCTAGACATAACCCTTCACCAACTAGTTCGGCCAGGAGGGTCAAAGCTGTAACAGAGTTCTCAGCAGATCTAGGTGGCAGAGGAGAAGAGATGCAAGTGAAACTATAAACAAGAAGTCATGGAAGCTGTTAACACCTTTATGGATAGAAGGAAAACAGGGAAAAGAAAAAAAAGAACCACAGAGCATTCATGAACAAGATTTTTGTCACTTATGAAAATAAGTAGTTGGAGAAAGGTACAAAAGGCTCTGCACTAGCCCAACTATAACAGAAAACCTATAGCTATTGCAGATAATATATATATATATAACATAATATATATATCTGCAAAGTCAGATAAAATTTCAAACCAGCAGAAATCACATTCATCCTACAAAAGAAAAAAAAAAGCTGCCTTCATATATGCTCCCTCTCCTTTATGTGGCCAGTAGCTAGCTTGGAGAATCAGCTAATTTTTACCCCTTAACATTTTTGTCTTTTCCACCTGAAAATCATTGTAACTCTCAGCTTCCCCAATTAGAATCTCTTTACCTGTTCTCCCAGAGGGAGAGAGAGAGAGCACAGAGAAGGGACTGCAGTTAACCCTTCAGAGCCAGGGCTGCAGAGAAAATCCTATTTGTGCTCTAATTTGTCTTCATTTTATAACCACAGTTCTTGCCAGCCCTGAGTGTCTTTTCTCCTTCTTAGAAATATCCTTTCCATTGTCACTGTTCTTCGCAGCATGAGCCTTTCTCTAAATCTTCTAACCCCTTAGCTGCCCATAGCAGGCCCTCTTCTCTCATCTACCTATTCCTCTCTTGAATCCTGCTGCTTCCAGATCAGTTATTCTCATAAGCACTGATGCTTCCTTACAGCACTTCTCTTCAAAAAGTCATTGCCATGAAGGGGAAGGAGCAGACCAGGATTTCTAGATCTAAGGCTGATGCTGTTTTGATATGTACAGAAGTCTCGGACTATTCATTTCCCTTCTCTGTGCCATGGTTTTCCTGTACTAGGAGGGTCACTATCTGCCATCAAAGAAATAATATTCAGATAAGTTATAATTTCATTTAATGATGTTCTTTAAAACATTATTATACACATGTACCTTATTGCACATGTTTCAGAGAAGTGGAAAAACTGGGACACTAGCCACAGAAGTGGACATCCCAGCAAAGAAATTCAATAGCAGAGAACAGATCCAAGACAATTTCCCTGGTGTCATAAACTTTCATTTTACTCCCAAGACCATCCTTTCTCAAAAGCAGAATGTGAAGAGTGAACTTGGTTAACCTTCAGGTCACTTTATCATATCCTTCAGGAAACAAAAATTATCATTAGCTTGAACCAACACTGCAGTCCCATGAATCTGAGTCCATACAAAGTTTAAAGAGCAATGGGAATATAATACATCATCTCCATTTTTATCATGACATAGGGAGAGCCAAGAAGTGCTTCTTTTCCTGCTCAGCTAAATCTTCATGGTATTTAATTGATGCATAGAATTCAAGTCTTTTTGATATAATAGTGCCAAATTATTTTTGGCTCATGAAATTTCATACCTCTTGGCTGGATAACTGCCTTAAGAGCTGACCTTCTGTTGGTTCTCAAATTTAAAGACTGATCTTATCTTACATATCTATGAAGCAGATGGAGAAAAAATTAATTATTTTTTTTTAAAGGTAAAGATGGTAAAAAAAAAGTACATACTTTGATAAGTACAGGAGGTTACTTTTGCAAGGGTATCCATTTGCTTCATTTATTATTATTATTATTTTACTGTTACTGAAAGTCCCCTGTGTTACTCAGGCTGTCTAGAAACCACCTACTCACTCTGATGCTTCGTCAAAGGCACTTGTGACAAGGAGTCTTACAAAGCATAATACCTTTCCCTGTTCATGCCAGCTAGGTTTTGCAAGGTCAGTTCTGGATTGAGAATTTGATTTTAAACAAATGCCGTGGACTGGAAACACACACACAGATGCAGGCTATATGCAGCCACCTGTGCAATACGTTTCAAAGCAGAAATCTAGCACCTAGAGGGCAGGCAAGTGAGCACGTCCCACAAAGTGCACCTTCTGAAGTACAAGCTCCTCCAGGAATATGGTGTACCCAGCACTTAGCAGATGCACCCAGTCACTCTCCTTTATTGCTTAAGATCACATTTGCATATAAACCACCTGAGGTAAATGAACATACCTGGAAGCCACAGGGTAGCATGTTAATGATGCACATTTTGCTCTCACTTACTTTGTCAGTCCAACTCCAGCAATAAGCAGCAATATCCCAGCTGTAAATTTTGCTGTTCTTCATCTGAATGTATAAAAGCTCCTTGCCTTCACCAGTCACAACATTCTCACAAGGCTTTCATGCATATTCAAAATTATATTTTGGGGAGGGGGAGTTACTTAAAAAATAACTGCAGTTTGAATACATATGTCATTTGTGTTAATTTCCTGAGTAAACCTGTCATGAGATTTTCAATGCTGGTTGCACAGGAGACTTGCATAAATGGCACAAGGAAAATTAAGCATTTCTCTGAGCACCAGCTGCAGCTTCCCTTCCTTGCTTCTCTCCTTTTCTCACACAGAATCCCATTGGGGTCAAATTAGATGAGGGTTAGATGAGCAGATAATCTTAGGTTTAAGAGATTCACCTGGGACTCAGGAAACCTGTATTTTTAATCCAATATGTGCTACTAACCTTTGCTGTAACTTGATCTATTGCTTCATTTCATCGTCTCCAGTCACCCTCTGCCTGTCTCATTTGATGAGTCTTTGCTGTTCAGTTTGCCTGTGGTAGTGCCACAAAGGACACTTTGCTGTTCCCCCAGCAAAGGTCTGCTTGTGCTGCTGTGACCTTATTTATTCTACACTCAGTCATTTGTGCATAGTGCTTCTCCACCCTATGATTCTTCGAATAATGAAGGAGTCTTTCTTAGCTGAGTTTCAGACAACTTGCCTGTCCTGTGCTGGGAATGCCAGAGGGGGCTTTAGGGGCCAAGCAACCTGCCTCCATCCTCACTGCAGTGACATAGCTAACATGCCTAGTTTGCTGCAGTCATCCATAGATGACTCAAAGCTAAGGTAGGATTAGTAAGCAGAGCTGCACCTCCCAACTAGCAATTAGTGGATTTTGCAGGCTTTTGTAGAAATGATCTCAAAGTGACTTTTGAGGAATAATATATTATAAAAACACCAGGAGAAAAACAATGATATAGGCTTGATTGGAGTGGGAGAAATTCCTCTGTATTGTATCATAACTTCCCAGGTCTCCTTTATTTCATTCATTGTCTTTAGAATTAAATGATACTCATTTGAAATTACTAGGTTCATGAAACATAATGTAAAATTAAGGGGTATGTCAACTTAAAATATGGAGTTCTCTGTCAGTGCAATTAATTGGTGAAATTAGTCATTGTTTCATAAACTGAAAGCAAGAAAAGTATACGTTTTCAATTGACAAAAATGCCACCAATATCCTTTAATTATTTTTCCAGCTAAGTCATTAGTATTTTCTTTACTGTTGTAAAGACAGGTTTTTCACAGTATAGTATTAGCTTGCAGATATCACCACCTCTGCTTCCCAGGCTGATTCCTTCCCTTTTTGTGCTGAATAAATAGCACTAAAATGCAGCAATAAAGAATAAAGGCCACCCTCAGGCTGTACATGAGTGGCTCCAGATTTACCACAGCATGAATAAAAGCAGAATTGGGCCTACCTTTCTAACCAGGTTCAGATTATTTCCTTTTCTTATTTTGCCTGTGATTATCCTGGGGCCATAATGAACCCAGTCTATGCTTTTCAATCCAAAGGTAGGAAGAAATTGTTATTTTTTTATTTTTTTTTAATATTTTTTAAGATTTAGGATGGTTTCTGCGGTTCATTAGTTGTTAACTGCTCTAGATGTCTATGGATTGAAAAATACTGTTTAAAGACAAGGGTCTGCCATTGAGAACATCCATGGACTAAGAACACGATTTGACTTAATGCCCACAAATTGTCACTCTGAAGTCAATTACCACTGAGCATAGGTCATGTGCATTCAAGTGGCTATAACTCATTCATTGTGTTACTCATGATCTTGTAATATTGACTGACTGAGACAGAGCTTCTTGACCCTTCTACAGCCATTGTTAATGGAAATGAGATTTGAGCCTGTGAAATTGGAGCTGCAGCTTGTGCTTTAAAATTAAAACATCCATATTTAATCCTACTGCCAAAACTCCAGCTAGAGATGCTATTATAAGCTGTAGCCCACAGAGGAATTGCCCTTGATGAGACAGACATGCTCAGAAATCTTCAAACAATGCAGATTTTCATTTAAAAATACTTTAAGCCTAAAATAATTCATTTCAAATAGCTTGGTTTTACCAAAACCTAGAGCAGTGGCTGAGAGAGCCTTGATGTGGTCCTTAGGAAGTGAGGCTAGTGGCACTGCATACACTGAAAATACATCCACAAAGCAGAAGTACCTTTTAAATGTATGTGGTGCTGGGGACTGCAAAATCTGTGCATCCAGTCCCTCAAGGCTGTCTGCAGAAACCTTACCTCTGTGCCAGGGTATGTCTGCAGCTGCAAGGACCATGAATACTCCTTCGGACTGACCAGCTCCTGAGCTTTATGAAAGCTTCCACTTTGCCAGAAACTGGGGAAGAGAGAAAGAGGAAATGGCTTCCATTGAACTTGGGAGAAAAATTCAAAAATTCACCACCATCCAAATCTAGTTGGCAATACCTTGAAAGAACCAGTTCTCATCAGTAAAGTTTCAAGTGACTAGGATGCACTAGGCAGTGATTCCTTTGGCCTTCCTGGGGCTAAATTTGTCCCACGGTGGAGACAGGGAAGGCGTTCCTGAGCAGGACCTGATGAGCTGCCTGACAAGTGGGGCACTCCTGGCAGCCCTTACAGCACCCCCAGAGCATTCCCAGCCACAGGATCTCCCTCCTGTGCCCTGCACTGCACCATCCTGCTGCACTGCTCAGCAGCAGCCACCCTGCCACTACCCTCATCTCCAGTCACCCTCAAAGCTGCTTTTCCAGACAAAACAGAAGCAACTGCTGATATTTCCTCCCTTATCCTCCTCCCTTCTGCATGGAGGGCAGAGCAACAGGTACTTCTGAGTGGGATGGAGGAGATGGGAAGAACTCTTGGTGGAGGACCAGGGGCGGCTTCTTGGCTGAGCAGTTGCAAGACTGCAGAAGGTTGGTGCTGAGGGATGCTATGTCTTTGGTAGTACTCCCACAGCATCAAGACCAAAGGAAGCTCAAACTCAGAAACTCTGTAATATTTTAGCTAATTTGTATAAACTGGAACTGCAGCAACCTAAAGATATCTGCATGGATGCCACACTGGAATAGTAGCTCCCCACCAAGTCGCCCACGGCATGACCTCATGTCTAACCACTCGAATCCTTGCACGCATGCCTCTAGGAGCCCAAAACTCAGTGAGAAGCAATAGGTTTCAGAAGTCTGAGGCACCAGTATTTCATCCCCTAAAAACCATCCCATTTTTTGGTCTTACTATGAATTGCTTTAAATGAACACACATCAGTTAAGGGAATTCCATTCCTAGACTGATTGAAGGGTCAGGACTCTTACTTCAAAATTAATTAGTGAACATTAATTACTGAACAACAGCTATGAAACATTGAAAAGGAAAAGGAGTATCCAGAAATACCATTAGTAAATACATTCCTGAGGAAATTATTTAATTAGCATTTAATTACTATTAAAGAAATTTATTAGTTGCTAAATATTAATTACATAAAACACCATTTCTTTTTAACTGCTGGTGCTATTCACAATTTAAATAACTACTTTTATCTATGCATTTATTTTCCAGTGTTAAGTGGGTGGTTTCTCATTAAGAGTGGAATATGGCAAATGCTTTGTACATAGGGAATTGATTGCCATTCTGGCTTGACCCCAGCTGCAATCCTGGCATCAGGACACAATTCTTAGCCCTCTGGAGTTAAAGAGCAGCCCTCTGATGTGATAGCAGAAATTAGTTTCTGTCATCTATGCAAACCAATGCTGCTCCTTGATTGAAGAAATAGGTATTGATTATCCAAGATATCCTGGATATTCAATAGCTACTAGAACAAATTGCGTCAAAGTCAAAGATCAAACCTGACTTCAGGTCTCTTGCCACTGATTTCTGCCCCCTTCAGAAATGTGATTTCACCAATAGCAACAGAAACACTTTATCCCTTGTCCAACCAGCCCATGGTCGTGATAACACTCCTTTGCCAGAGTGTTACAATGACTGATTAGAATAAAGCGTGAGGCTATTTCTGTGAGCAGTCTATAGACTAAGAAACTGATTCTTATTTTATTTCGGTGTGTTTGCACTTTTTGAGGTGTCCTAATGATTCTAGCAACATCACTTGTGTTCTGTTTAGGAATAAAAAGAAAAAAATAAAGTGATCCTCCCCAACCCCTAAGTTTTTTATGTGGAACAAATTATATAGACAAATTGCATAGTAATTGCATTTAGTGCCAGATTAAACAAACCATTGGGAATAACAGTGGTCACTGAGGAAGGAATATCATTCCTGTTTTCCAAAGGATATCTGATATCACCTTAAGTCTTATTCCATCCTTCCATCTGTTTAAAGGTGTTACAGAGCAGCCTGACTCCTAGTAGGTTTAATTACTCTTCTTATCTCAGAGATCTTTAGTTATGACTTTTTTTCAGAATTCACCGGAATTTCAAGACCAAGCAGGAAAGAAAAAAACAGTATTTGGTCATGACCCAGATTGCTCAGTTTAAATAAATAAATAAATAAATAAAAGTTCTGCTGTTTTTTAATTGGAACCATCTGTTATTCTATTTCTTTCCTGTAAAGAACAAAAAATACAAACTCTGGTCTTAGTGTCATGTATACAAAGCATGAGAAGTTAGTGCTCTCATTTTGGGGTAGGAAGCCATTAGGAGATGTTGCAGCTGAGTTACTAGGTATGAGCATTGTCATTAAAGACAAGGAAAAACATACTCAAACCTTGTTATAATTCTAGAAGTTTTATTTTACCTCCCACTTACACTATTCCTCAGAAAACTCATGGCAATATTCTGTCTGAGATGCTAGGGAAGCTGTCTGGAACTTTTTCGCCAATGTGAAGTTTCAGCAGGGAGAAAAACATAATTGTAATTGAAATTATCTACTGAAAAACTTAAAATGTTGATTTTTCTGGAACAATTTTCTTTTAATATCCTTTGCTGAAAATATCTGTGTGTTTCTGATTTATTTTTTTCATCCCTCCTTTAGTCAGAAAACAAACAAACGATCAAACAAACAACAAAAAAATACCAACCACTGTAAAAAAAAACCTTTATTTTGGTGTTTGGACATACCAGTTAATTCTTTTTGTATTTCTAAGGATGGAGATTGTGCCGCTTCTCTGTGTATCCTGACCCACAACTGAACTGCCCTCATTATGATTTTTTTTCCTCATATCCAACCAGAATTTGCCTTGCTGTAACTTGTGTCCATCTCCACTCAAATCATTGTAATTTAAAAATAGTTTGATTTAACTTCCTAACGGGTGGTTATAGAGAATATGAAGACAGAAGGAGAATACTCCAGTTGGCCTTCTCCTCTCCAGGTTGAACACTTCTCCTAACACAACCAGTCCCTAAGACATCTTGGTGACACTCCTTTGAAGCCCCTCCAGTCATCCCTCCAACAGCTTTCCTGTAGCGAGAAGACCCCAACTGGATGCAGCACTCCAGATGCGGTCTCACAAGCACTGAATAGAGAGGATCAATCATTCCCCTCCTCCTCCTGGCTGAGCTCTTGCTAATGCAGTTCAATATGCAGTTAAAATTTCAAAGCCAAAAGTAAGACATGGCATACTCCACGCTAATCTCATTAAAATAGATAAGAAAATTACCTAGGACTAGAGGCTGAAAATATTACAGAGAAACTGAAGATATAGCATCTTGACTATGTATGAAATTGGACCACAAAAAGGTGTAAGAACAAGAGAAGCTAAAAGTGTATTCATTTTCAGATCAGGAAATATCAATGCAAGTAAATTTCATCCCAGAGTGCAACGATGTAATCATCTGTGGTGGTTTACAGCTAGTACCTCACTATTATTTCTGACATGATATTATTGTTCATTTCCTTTTTTCCCTCTATTTTCCCTGGAGATGATAATGTGTTAACACTGGGGCCACTGAAGAGGAGCAGGAGGCAGGCATCATCCTGTAGATCAAGTCAATTAAATTATTAATAAAGAAAAAATTGTTCCTGCATCCATCATTGGGAAACGTTTTAAAAATAAGATCAAAAACTAATTTTGCTTGAATTGGACAATCATATTATTACAGATTTACTATTAGATGATATCTAGGATCACCTAGCATTCCTAATCCTAAGATCTTCTCCTTTCTGGCCTCATCAGCAAGATATTACTGAATTTTAAAAAATATACACTGTATGTATGAAATTATCATGTAAATATATTCTGTTTCAAAATCCCTGTGCAGGAACATCTACTCTAGACCGGCACAGTGCCAGCCCAGGTCTGACAGTGTACGTTTTCTGGGGTTCTGCATAATACTCATTTGTGATGTGTACTTTTTAACTGATTTAATGAGTTAAAAAACAATGCACTACTTTGGTTTTGCATTCTAAGTATCCTGCCAAACTTCATATTTTGGGATATTTCAGATCTGAAGTATTTTCAAATATCCCCTGCAGCCAGCCAAGGTACGCGATGAAGTAAGATAGTGTTCCTATTGACATATCACTGACAGCAGACAGCTGTTGGGAT
This sequence comes from Anseranas semipalmata, assembly GCA_013399115.1. NCBI lineage: Eukaryota > Metazoa > Chordata > Aves > Anseriformes > Anseranatidae > Anseranas > Anseranas semipalmata. The sequence goes on along the minus strand of VXAA01001523.1, from coordinate 463,837 downwards.
TTTTTTGCCCCAAAATGTTTGATGTCTTTATAATGATACCAGTTTTTTCCACCAACAATGACAATAAAAAGTCAGATACAGTATTTCTTCCTCTCCTTCTTTCCTGACTGTCTTTGAAATGTGGAGTAGAACAAATATTTCTTTGTCAGAAGGCAGAATCGCTGAAAATAGGAAGGCAGGAGAAGCCATAAAATAGAATATTCATAAAGTGTTTGCATTTGACATGATGTAAATTGCTTCTAGTTATATTGCTTTTAAACACTTTTATTTTGGATCAGCCTGTCATTCATTTCTTAACGCCATACAAAAATAATTATACGGAGTAAATAGTAATATTCAGATCTTTTTTTTTTTTCCTGCATGGAAAGGAAAAGAATCCATGACATATGTCCATCATATCCACCCTTTTGAGGAAGTTGTATACAGCAATTACAACTTCAGTCTATGTACCCTAAAGAAAATCTCCTGAGAATATTCTGCTCAGGTAAAGCCAGCTTCATCTAGCTTTAAACATTTAAGTGAGGCAACTAAGTGTTAAACAGAGATGCCTGAAGCAAGCTGTATAGTCAATGACGAGCAATGAGCACCCCTAGATTGTGATTCAGCTCATTTAAAATATCACCTAATTTAAAAGGTGTCTAAAGTCAGATAAATGAATCTGAATCATAAAGCTCTGTACATATAAGAAAGGTCAGGAAAGGATTTGGGGTAGAACCTAGAGGGGACAATTGTTCACCATGCTTCCTACCCCTTGGCCCTGGCAAAGTCTCAGGATAAGACAGTCCTGCTGACTGTCTCTTGTAGTTGGCTCAGATTCAGTTTTAGACGAAAATTTTTTCATTAATGTGACTGAAAAGTTTTACCCATCCCTAATTGATAGCACAGGATGTTGGTAAAATAATTTTAGAACTCAGTAGACAGAAATGCATTAGTAGCAACACCAAAAATATTACAGCAAAAGCAAAACAATGAGATGTACCCCAGGCTTGGTGTTTCCAAATACAGATTTATAGTTTCATCTGTGGCATAACTTCCTTCTGAATGTCAGTTATATTATTTGCAGACCAGCTCTGGGAAAAAAGAAAGATCATATTTGGAAAAACTATAGCACAGGGAGATTAAGGTCAAGGCCTTCAAAATCATTAGACCATTTTTGTCCCTTTTTCTAGATTCAGTTTATTGGATTCAGCTCCCACAATGGAGGCACCTAAAAAAATTGGAGTCTTAAAATGTGCCCTAAATGGTTTTCCATGGTGATACAGGAAATCTTTCATAATCCCTATCACGGAACCCAACCTCCTTACTGCTCACCCACCAATAATTGTCAAAACATTTTAAAAAGTAGAGCAACTGACACTGCTGTATTTAACTATTTAGCTCAATACAGCTACTCGGAAGGCTGTTTCTAAATAGCTCCTAAAACATTTTGGCTGTTAAGCAGTTGTACTTGTCCTTTACTCACCTGAAAGCAACTCAACATGTCAAAGGACAATTGTCTACTAAATGCATCAGGTTCCCAGTTTGTTAAGATCAGCTGCATAACGTGCTTCTCTCTCATCTGCTCTTCTCCTCAGCCTTCCAGGGCCTCCCTGGCATTTGATTTGGTGTTAAGATCCATGTTATGGCTACTTGATAACTTTGCTCAGCCCTCTGGATCAGAGTCCCAAAGATCTGGCATTCCAGTCCTGCATTATTGCCATGAGTCTTCCTGTTTACCAGAAACACAGTGAGCCAAGAGGGAAATTCTGACTTAAAAGCTAGCTCAGGAAAAAAAAAAAAATCAGAAACCAGACCCCTGGCTTAGCCATTAAGATCTGTATGCCAAGACCTCTGTGCATTTTCATTAACATGGGACTGAAGTCCAAAGCATAATATTGGAACAAACATCTACTTTTATTCTGCTGGGGCCCACAGCAATCCCCCTTCCTCTAGTTCTCCAGACACTGGTTCCTGCAGCCCCGTGGAGCTCCTGGGCCACTTCTGTGGCACTTGTTAACAGCAAAGAAATCAATAACTTGTCAAGAAGTACTTCCTGCCTTAATTCCTTGGGGCTTTTAGATGGGAGAGGAATGGTAAGAAGGGAAATAAACTCTTAAAGCTCCTCTAGCAAAAGTGAGAAGGACAGATATTAAAAAGTGTTTAGGTACCTAGAAATGGACACAAGCACCTAGCAGTACTCTCATGAAGAGCATGGACCATGCTACCTGTAAGATCATATGGACTACACTTTTAGTGGGACAAACTCTGCTTTTAGCTACATTGCTGGAAATCTGAGGTCACAGTGCTGTGGCCACACATAATGATGTTTTTTTTGAAAGAACTTTGTCCCACAGCTAGTGCCATCAAAATCTGGCTGGAGGCGTCATTACATATTTCAGTTCTGCTGTCCTTCTCATCTGCCTGGATTTGCATGACCGGGAGATAGTATTTAAACTGGAGGGGCTGTTTCATCACTGCAGGGAAAAGAAGCAAGCACCATGGCCAAGTCCTTTTAAGGCCCATTGCCTCAGAGCTTGATTTACTATTTGAAAAGAAGAGACATGAATAACAAAATAAAACTTCACTGACAAACTGCTGGCTGCAATTCCCATAAACACATCTTCCACCTGGAACCCCCCTTTTTCTTTTCATTTTATAACTCCCAAGACACAAGATATGAAGAAACTCTTTAAATCTTTCCCGGTACTTTACTCAGGATGTGTCTATCCTGCAGTCTGCAGTGCTGTGTGAATACACTTGAGTTTGCTTTAAATGAGCTGGGTTAGATCCCGAGCCTGAGTTGTCTTGCAGTAGCACGATGCGCAGCATGAGCAAATTTTCTCTGTTTCTTGGGGTTACGGAGTGACTGATGCTAAGCAAACAAATACAGATCCCCACCTCTCGTGGGGAGGATGACAAGAAGGAAGAGAAATGGTGCATTTCATCCATATTGTCACACAAAAGTGACAATGGGGACCAAAGTTTTTTTTTTGAAAAGAACAGTTTTCCATCCGAAAATTATTAGACCTACAAAAGAGTCCTTAGGAAGGCATCAAACTGATTGGCATTTTCAATGATAGCAAAGAAATCAGAACAACTAAAGGTTTTCCTTGGTCTGCACTATGTCCATTGTTCTCCTAGTCTGTATTTCTGTTTGAATAAGATTGTTTCAGTGCTTACAAGACAATTGCTCCATACCCTGCTCTGCTTTGTTTCTAAAAAATTACTTCACAGGAAATTTAAAGTCCTTCTAGCTGCACTGCATGCAGTGATCTGCACAATATACCACAGGGGGACTGAATGCTGCATTGCCTCATCCTTCAGTCTCGCCTTAGATCCCAGCTTGATTATTCTGCCTGTGCTCTCTTTTACAGGATTTGACCCACAGACACTTAAATAAAGATTTACTGCATTTATACAGCTTTGTTTTACTAACTCCATAACTGTGAGTAGTATCTCAGTAGAAGCAGTCATAGCCCTGATACTTCCCAGTAGGAGCTTCATTAAGATATTAGATGGCAGCATGGAGATTTGAATGGGTGTTTGAATGCATACTGAAGTCTTCTAAATTAAACAATTAAAAATAAAATAAAATAAAATAAAATAAAATAAAATAAAATAAAATAAAATAAAATTTAAAGAAATCCAGCCTGAGCTCTTCGACATCTGGTTATTCAAAGGCAACATACCTTCTCTTTAACCCAATACATATTGCTCTGTCAAACTGCTAGCTTTTTCAAAATAACTAAGTAGTTGAAATACTTAAGTGGTCATTTTTGCTTCCCTGCAGTACCATATGGCAATGACAACACTTCTCAGATCACACTGACAGCTCTCTACTAAAACAGCTTTTCCTTGTATACGCCGAATTTTTTTCTTCATGTAGTCACGTTGGTATTGATATGAATGATCTTTTCATTGCAAACCGTAGTTGGTGTTGCAAATGTATAAACACAGAACAATAACAGAACCCTGCCTCAGCTCATTTGGTAAGAACTGAATTTTCACTGATCTGAAAAAATACAAGCAACCACAAAAATTAATGAGATACTGCTCCCAGGGTCAGTTCTAAGTACTACCACAACATTTTGATTAATACTGAAACTTCAGATCTCATTGTGTTGGGCACAATCCATAATCATTACACAAGAGAACATCTACTCCAAGATACAGGACAAAATCTGGACCACATACGCATGAGATGAATCAAGTAGGAATTCTTACTGGGGAAATGAGACTTGTACTTTGCAAGGCTAGAATTATCAGGACATTTGCAAGAACAATGACTGCAAACTGCTAATGCTCTACTGACAGAAGGAAAGACAATGGTAAAAATAGGAATATGAGCATATACATAGCTGAGTGGCTTTACTCCATCTCATAATATCTTTCTGTTATTCAGAAAGGTTGCAATCATGACTAACACCATGATGAAACATATCTAGAAATAGGAAGTGGAATTAAAGTCACCTGCAGCTGAGATTTGGAAAGTCAGGAACACCCCTATTTCATTTATTCATTTGTTCAGTACTCTATTTTTGTTATTTTAATTGATCCAAAGGGGACAAGGTTGCTTGTTAGCTACATCACGTTACACTCCTTCCTTACAATAATCTGGGGACAACCCCAAGGTCCAAAGGGATAATAGGATTGATATGCTGTTAAAAGGCCAACACCTTCCTTTGGAATCTGAAAGTAAAAAGTCCTATAAGTGTTCAGAATATGTACAATACCCTGTCAAAAGTATTAACTTCTTGACTTTTTAAAGATACAGAAAAGCCTCAGCTGTCAGACTTTTTCTATCATAAGGAAAAGTGGGTCAGCAAATACAAACAAACCTGCAGTACTGCAATTTACTGCCATAACTGGTCTCTAACACATTGTAAAAATAAAATGAGAAATAAACATGCAGAGCAGACTTTTACAGTTCTTTCTACATATGCATAGAGAAACACTGTCAGCAAAAAATTGAAGTTAAAAGCAGTTTCAGGATCTGTGCTGGTTTCATAATCCCCAAGCCAATTTTTGACAAGCACATATTTTCCATTATATACATTTTTTCCCTCCCTCATGGCTGCCTGATATACCCACACTAACAACAGGATGTTGTCTAGATAATTGTACAAAAGGACATGGGAAACTGAATGAGCACGAGGTAAAATACAAAGAGGAAACATACTGAAAAAGTACCGAGGAACTATGTTCTTCCTACTATTACTTATACACTTAATAGATGAAACTTGAAGTGGAAAGACAGTCTCGTGTTTCAACTGAGAGACGTGGATTCTAACAACTAAATTCAGTTCTCTTGACTTCTTGGCTAACGTGAAGTTAGTCACTTTATGTCTCTGAACAATACAGACATTGTTCCCTTCCTTTCTGGTTCATCTACTTAAATTGTAAATTCTTCAAGACAGATATCAGATAAAACGTCCCCATTCCTTCCGTTTTTTATTCAGTTGAAATCACAGAAGCTTGGCTAGCTCTCCTTTTCCAGCTTACTGATCTGTGCCTGCCTACTAAGTCCTCCCTTACTGAACTGCAGACAGTGGAAGAGAGCCCCATTCCCTCTATATGTGTGTTCCCAAGGTTAACCACCCTCACCGTTGAGAATATAGATACTTGGATTCATAAAATAAAGCTGGAAGGGACCAATGGAAATCACCTGGTCTACCTGCCCTGCTCAAAGCAGGGTAAAATTCAAAGCTGAATTTCTCAGAAGATCTTAGAAACTTTGTTTTTGTTGTTGTTGGTGGTTTTTTTGTTTGATTTTTGATTGTTTGTTTGTTTTGGTGGTGGTGGTGGTGGTGGTGGTTTTTACTTTCTGGAGGGGTCTCTTAAGTCTTAGCCCTCAGTTTGGCTTATCTTTTTTCCAAATTTTCTGAGGTGATTTTAAAGTCAATTGCAGCTGACTGTAAATTTGACACAGTTGACTGTGTATTTTTTTCTCTCTCTCTCAATATTTTTTTGATTTTGCTGTGTAAAGTTAATGAAAATTTCATATAAGGAAGTGTTTCCACATCTAGAGTGACCTCAAGTTCCATCCTTATATTCTTAGACTCGTTTCTCATTTTTCACGCTTTTTAAATTAATCATGTTAATTTGTAAAAAGTCAATTGATATAAAGGTAATGGGGTTTTGAGAAAGCTGTTAACAGTAATTTGCTTAATTAACAAATCATGTATAAAATCATGCTCACTATAAACACTGCTGTGGAGCAAATGCAATCCATTAAGATTCATAGAAAGGCATCATGTTCTGCTCTGTCAAAAATGTTTAACTTCTGATGAGCAGGTTTTGAAGCATGAAAGCTGCACAGTCCCTTCTTGTATATCCATTACATGTTGCTGCTTGGGTCCTACCCTGCCAATTGCTGTCAACTGCTGTGATCTGTGGTGACGTCCTGTATAGCTGAAGGGGATGTATCATATCGCATAATGTACTTAATTACTACATTTGGAAGCGAGTGGTGACTATCCTGCTTGTGGGAGGGGGCTAGAAACTGTTAGGAACAGTGATAAAGTCAAGCAGCAGGATGGTTGAAATGGAAGACAGAGCAGAAGAGAAAAGTACAGCACACCATGACCTTCAGTCACAGGACAGAAGAAGAGAGAATATCTTCACATCATTACAGCCCATGTAAGATAGGTATTTTATTGTGGCAAACCATCAGTGCATCAATGATCCAGTTTATGAAATCCACCAGTTTCAACTTGTCTTATCAGGGCCCTTCTCAGATGAGGTGCAACACGCTGCTATTTAAACATGACAGATCTGTCTGCAAGTCAGTGAGTTACCAGCCAGGGCAAGAGCTGGTCAGAAGCCGGGAACACATTAGAGCTTTTTCATTCAGCAGGCCAGATCTGCTTCCTTTAAACTAATATTGTTTTGGTGAAGAGAATCAAGCTGCTCTGATTTATTTCATGTAAGAAATGACTTTTTCTTTCCCTTTCCTTTTGCATGTGATTCAGTGCCACCCTTTGCTGTTCTCCTTTATGACATTAGCTGATCACTACATTGCAATCACCACTATAGTTGTACACAGACTTCAGATCTTGCTCTGCCAAATTCAGCCCCAGACCTCGAAGGTCTCCATTGTTGTGGTGGCAGAGACTTTATTATTTAGTTTTGACCAACAGCAACAGACAAGATCATCTTTCACAGTGATACGAGCACTATGATGCATTAAGACATGAAGAGAGATGAATTAAACCACATTTTCTGGAGCAGACTTCATAACAAAGATAAAGGCCAGGAAAATCAGTTTTGATTTGTGCATTGATGGAAAATTAGCAGTTACCACAAATACAGTTCCTAACTAGCCACCCAAGACTTCTTAAGGATGTCTGCAAACATATCATAAAAGATTTATATGGTCATGACAGCTGTGATGGTAAACATAAAAATTACGTCTTTTTTACACTAAAAAAAAAAAATTCTATCTCAAGACTTTCAGAAATATTATCTTATAGAAACAAGCACTCCAGAGCAACTTCATTTAATTTATTTGGACTTAGTTTCCATCATTTAGGGTGGCAATGGTTCCTAATCAGCTGTATCAGCTGCAGAAGGCACTTATGCTAGGTGGGATCATTTGCCAAAAAAAATTACCCTGGTCCAAGGAAGGTGTGCAAGCTGCTCTATATTACATGAACTTGCTTCTAGGTACTAAAGCTGTGTCCATTTTCCCATTCATTTAAAATCAACAAACAGAGCAGGAAACCATAGGGAGATTTGTTTCCACATCGGCTTTGAGAAACAAAAAACCTCCTGATGCTAACTGGACATAATTTCTTATAACCTATATAGCAAGCATTCAAGGGCATGGGTACATTCCAGCAAAAGATTGCTGAGGACCACCCAGTTCACCTGTTTGGATACTCCTGAATGTTATTGCTTCTGAAGCTTTAGATCTAACATGGACTAAGGGTGTTTAAAGAGAATCCTGACTCCTCTTGAGATGAGGAAGTCAGAAACTGCCCTTTTCTCAATTTGAAGTCTTTCTGCATATGCCCTATCAGTCACCATTAGCCTGCATTTTGTGTCAGTCCCTCTGGTACAACGTACTTGAAGCCAAGAGAGGATGAAGGCAGGGTTCTTGAAATCTGGGCCCCTTGCCTAGATAAGCCATGGATGCAACTGAGCCAAAGTCATAACGTTGGACACGGATTCACTACACATCTGGTTTCTGCCTGCCAGCCATCTGTTAAGTGGATTGGGTGTTGGCTGGAAAACCCGTTATCAGGAGAGACACGAAGAACTGTGAATTGGGAAAAGAGAAGTGAGAAGTGAAAAGGCAATGAAAAAGCAAAAGGTGAATGAGGGAAAGTTTATGAAGAGCACACTGACATTTTAACAGACTTTTTGTAGTCGAATTGTATTGGGTGCAATTGGGTGCAAAACTTTCCTCTCAGAGAAAAGACAGACTTGAAAAAATTATATTAAAAACATAGGAGATACTGCTGAGAGAAACAGTAATGACTGTATGATAAAATATGACCAGGAACAATTAGCAATACATATTATCCCATCAGACATTCTGCTACGTCATGTATACCATTAGTTTAGAAAAGTTTTATAGGACAAAATCTTGTCCCAGATAGAAAAAAATATGGATGTGTATGTGTTCCTATGTGTGCATATATACATAAATACATACCTATCACTCTGCAGTTTCAGTGAAACCGTATCAAGTTGCATAAGCCTGCCTGTTACAGAACTGGTTGCCTAAGATGAAAGGGATCTAAAATATAGCCATATTCCAGAAGAAAATGAATATCAATATACAGCTTCCGCATGATACTAGTAACATTGATTTTTGACAATAGTCTGTGTATGAATGAGCTATAGTTAATAGCTTCGGAAGTTAAAACACTCCCTCTTGTAAATACTGCTTATTTGTTACCACACTCTGCTACTGAGTGAAAGGCATCTTCGGCTCCCGATTGCCATGAAACTCAATCATAGTCCTCTCTGTGCAATGTCGCAGTCACTGGCGAATGATTACAGCGTGTGTGTGTGTAAGCAATGCAAGTCTGCCTAAAACTCAGATAAAATAACGGAGAAAACCTGCTACTTTTCATTACTCACTGAATGCTACTCATAGACTCTAAGGCCAGAAGAAACAACTGTGGTCATGTAAGCTGAGATTCCTTAATGCACAGACACAAAACTACCTTGAATTAATATTTGATTTAAACTCTGCCATGAAAACTATGATGTCTGATCTTGATTTTTAAGAATTGCTTCTGATGAAGATCAGCCATTATTCCTGAGTTAATTACTTTCATTACTTAAAAAATAAGTCGCTTGTTAATTTAAATTTATCTAACTTTAATATTCAGTCAATAGATTTTATATTTTTGAAAGATGGGAAATTGCATTAGTATATATATGTATATGAGTACACTCCTGTAAACACACATAAATCTGGTAGTTTATGATTGTAATCCACATCCTCCTCAGTTGCTTTTTTTATAAACCAAAATCTTTCACCATTTCCTAAACATTATTTAAACAGGAAAACAGGAAACACTACTGTCAGTGGATGATGGCCAATTTGTTTTTAACAATGAAATTATAAGAAAGAAATAAAAAGTAATTCATAATTTGAATACGGAAATTCAGAATTACTTTAGATTCTTGATTTATGGCAGTGATTTATGGCAGAATACTGTGGTTTGTTTTGGTTTTGTTGAAACTGACTTCATATTTTTTATGAGTTGAGTTGTATCATGCACAGAAATGTCCATGTCAACATTTTGATAACTGTCTATGGGATTAAGAGCAAATGTAAGGTCACCATACATACATACATTCTTTTGAGACAGTATCTCCATTTTTCTTTCACAGTGCTAATCCCAGTTTAACTCTTTAAACTAGAAGTGGACTCAAGATATCAGGAAAACATAAATGCTTCTTTATTTAATTTGTTAATACTGTTCAGACATTGATCTTATGTCTCTTTCTGAGTGAGGATGCTCAGTCATATCAGGGTGAGGTGTGTGAAAAACAACGAATAGCTTAGACACACAAAATAAATAGGCTCAAAACCAGTGAAGTTATTACTTTCATTTTCCTGACAAATTTATCCTTTGAAGTAAAAATGTTAACACATATGAAGAGTTGAGCTTTTTAAAAGTAACCTAGTTAAAAAAAACTGATTTTTTAAATTTCTGTTCAAGATCCTTTGCCATATTGGACCACATTGTCTTTGAATTTATCCTGATGATTTCTAGCTGTTTCAGGAACATATCAATGGACCAAACTATGACACTCAGAGTCATACTTGAATCTCACCCTCTGCCCTACAAAGCAAAGAAATCATCTCTGCCTTTCCACTCCCTAGTTTCTTTTCTTTTCTTTTCTCTTACAACCCAGGAAGCTCTGCTACCCTTTACTGAAGTCTTGGGTTCTACACACAGCTGCTCACCCCTTCCCCGGGTGTTAGCCACCCTCAGTATGCCAGTGCAGCAGAAATGAGAAGCTGGTCCTCACTTGGTCAGGGTCTATATCTCAGTGTTATACAAGCCTCATGCTCCTGGTAAACTTTCCTATATATTCTCTGTGGATCCTCCATTAAGGCACATTTAGTGCTTGATTAATTTCTTAACAGGACAGAGTTATCTTATGACTCCATATTAATGTACCCTAAGTAGGCTAAACATTAATAAACTTGAATCTGACAGTAAAACTTTAAGAGGCACAGTAGCAGCTGAATTCTCCCTCCTTCAGATCAGATGCTGTATAATGACTGAACGTTACTCTGCTAGTTTTATGTAAATGAAGGAAATGGGAAGCTAAACCTTAAGCAATTTAATATTTTCTTGATTGTATTTAATTTAGGATTAACTAACTCTGATTAAGCAAGACCTCACAAGTACATCAACAGTCTGCAATTAACATGCTGTTGGTAAACACTTGGAATCAGAATTTTTCTCTCTCACACCACAAGAAACATGTATACGTATTTCTTATACTTCTGCCTGAAATATCTAGCAGGTAAAATAATGAAACATTATGATGAAACAAAGCAGAGATGGTTCACGGTGAACTTTCCAGCAGCAGCAATAGCTTCAGAATGGGGAGGCCAAAGCTTGGAAACCAAAAGACAGAAAGAGAAGATGGCCTTGCAAGGAGCATGCAGACTGGCTTCACCCTGTTTCCAGAAAAACCTGACTCATCTTTCTTAGAGACTTCCATGGGATAAAATTACAGGGATGGCCACTCAGGACCATTGGAGCAGGGCCCTTCAATTCCCTTCCCAACAGGAATCAAAGCCCATTCCCACACATGGCTGCACCTGAGTGGATGCTGCTACCCTAGTGCTTTTCTATCTGAAGGTGCCATCAATGATACTTTGAATCCCAAAGTGCTTCACATGCAGCTTCCCAGTTGTCCTCCCTGAGTGCTGCAGGTCTGCTCACACATCCTTTCCCACTGCCACTCTGCCAGCTGAACAAACTACTCACCTCACCTCCTTCCAGCTGTGCAGCACAGCTGTTTGCTCTGCCTGCTGAGCCACTCCTGTCAATGCTCCTAACTTGTCTCGGGCAAAAATAACTGAGGTTAGCAAGGACCTGCTACTTAAGCTGCAGTGGAAAAATTAGATCATTTTGGCTTAAATGGGTGAAGAAGCAATTCTTACAAGCAACTGAGCTTGCCAGTCAGTGAAGACCTTTACCTCGGGTAGACATTTAAAGCAAGTTGTATTGACATCTCCTGACAATATCACAGCATACTTCCCAGCAACAAGCAAACCAGGTAGAAAGCAAGGCATCGTAAGTTCTGGCATGGGAACCAAAACCAACGAGTCCTGACAATATATCGATTTTCCTTTTTAAACACCTCATTCCTTTCCTCAGAAACACTCTGCTTTGCTAAGGACAGTCTGAATTAGCAGGAATGACAGTACACTTCTCCCAGTCAGACTCCTTTTCTCTCAAAGCCTAGGATTACAACCAAAAGCACTCAAATTGTGCGTATGGTTAGGAGTGGAATAAAAACCCAAATCATGACATAAATTTCACCTGCTGTTGTCTTTCCCTTTCCTCTTGGTAGTGGCTATTCTTACATCACACCCTTTACATCACATCCTTATTTCTTACTTATGTCATGTTTTTCTGAAGTTAGAATGATGATGAGAAGGACCAGTCTTTAAAGTAAGATTGTAAATCAGTCACAAAGATCATTCAGTAAAACTAAGAGAGTTTTATCTGGTGTCTCCTTTGGGATTGGAGCCAGATGGAAAATTACTCCTATTTCCTTCTCTTTTATTTGGGAATTTGGAATTTATTTTTAATTGCTTTGTGTCTTGATTTTACTTTTTAGTTCTCTTTTTAAATTTAAAGAGAAAAAATAGCAATTCCTTGATAAGAAATAATTTTCAGTAAAAAAAATCCTCGGTGTTAGAATTTTCCTTAAGGGTGATTTTTGGTTTTCTATTACTGCTTTTTGAAGAAAGACAGACTTTTTAAAATCTTTTTTTTTGTTTGTTTGTTTGTTTGTTTTTTGGTAGGATATCTCCTTCTTCCTGCTGATACCTCAGCATGGCAGTGTTATACAGCATGAAGGTTAAATAAGGGCTGCACTGCAGTGTGTTTAGTTGCTTGGAAGCCTTCCGTCTCAACTTTAAAATTATTTTAACAGTTTTTTTGCTTTTCATTCTTTTGAACCTACAGCCTGTGACTATATAAACCATCACACCAAGTGCATAAAGTTATGTAGTGGAAAGATCTAAAATGAGTTCCACTCAAAATTTTAAAAGCTCTTATTGCCTCTGCATACGCTATTTAGCCTTGAGAAAAAAAATCATCTATCAATATAAGTACCATGAAAGGCACAAAGCATTTTTTCTTTCTTTGGCTCGTAAGACTGAGTTTCCAGACCCAATTCTTATTGCTTTTCCAACATGATAAATTTGGAGTATCTTCATTTGAAATATTGGGATTATTCTGGTGTAAAACCTGAGTATGTGAAAGAGGAATCACAGTTCCTAACATCTCTTTATAGAGAGAGTTTTAAACATGAATCTGCTGGGTAAAACAATGCAAGGCCTTTTTTTTTTTTTTTTTTTTTTTTAATTCCAAATGGCAAAATATGGCAAAATAAATAAATCAAAAGCTTGCATACTTCGGTCTTCAGCTGAAATATTATTATCTTCAGTCCTTAAAAGAACAGTTTTTCAGTCATTTGGTGTAAATCTGGAGTACAGTAAATAACACCATTGAAATCAGTATGTCATGAAATCAGTAGAATCACTCAAGATTTATGTTTGTCTAACTACACTCACTACGTGGCCTAGCTGTGTGTCTTTATACACAGAGCAGCCAGAACAGCAAGGCATCAGCATAGCATTACAACCAGCCAGACCCCCAGAGCTGCCTTATTAAAGAACATGAACTCTATACTTAGTAAGATTTAAGAGAACATTTTCCAGTTGTCATGCCTAATTCTACTAAATTATATTAATTATATCACTCATGGAAGTAAAACTGGTTAATCACCAGTGATCATGTTCTTCCTATTCTACATACTTGTATGCCAGCAGCTCCCAGGCATGTTAGCCATAGGGAAACTTCTGGGGGCACAAGTCATCTGCAGGTCTCTTTATGGGTTGGGGATTTTTAACCAATGCCCACTGTCTGGGGAGGGACTGATGTTTTAGCATAATTCTTCTCTCAGACCAACCGCTTAGAACGACTACTATTGCATTAAATTAATGACATAATATTAACCCTTGAACCCTTGAAGTATGAGTGAGGAAAACATCAGGCCTGATGTGCTTTGGAAGCAGCGCATCCCATGTTTTACTGACCCAAATCAAAATCCACAGATTTCCACTAAAAGGGCCAGAGGTACCAAGGAGATCTTAAGCCAGTTTGTGAAAAGCTCATACTAATTTATCAGCTCTTTGTTTAGCTTTGTATTCTTGGGATAACCCTTAATATTCATTAAGTCTTTTGAAAATCAAGCAGACATGAAAGATGCATGTAAACAGAGCTTTGCAGCCAGCCAGCTGAACAGGCATGATGTTGGACAAGCACAGTTTAGTTGGCAATAGGCAAGGATACAACAGTAAAACTTTATTTTTACTGGTACAATCTGCTCTTGCCACAGTGTATGGCTTTCTAACATTGGTACAAAACAGAGTTTCCTCATATGGCTGTAGCTGGACAATTTGCTTTTCTGGTTCAAAACTATTCCAGTATCGTGAAGTCTGGTTACAGCTAACAGCCTATAAATAGTACTCAGCAAAAAGGAAAATAATAAACAAGTTTTGGTTACTGTAAAATTTTTTTCATAAGTATTACACTAATGTAATTAAAAATAATAACAAGAATGTCTTCAAAATATTTTGTCCATACCATTTTGCAGGTCTTCAGAATAACAAAGTTTTCCCAAGCATAGTTTGTCTACATGATGGATCTTGTTGTCACTTCTCATGCTAGCCATTCACCATCACAGTATCTGGGTTTTGCCTGACTTGCCTTAGTCTTTCCCAGTATGTTTTCTTGGCCAATGGCCTTGTCACTTGCCTTTTCTTAGATATGGAGCATCAAAATCTAAGGCAAGTGAGGAGGTTTCCAGACATCCTGGTGCATTAAGGACAGTCCTTCATAAAGCTCTACTGTGGGGAATTGGACGGAAGGGAAGGAGGAAGAGGACATGAAGAATTATGAATTCACTGTTTGCTGTCTCAAGGATGTATGGCACTTAAAGATTTTGTTAAGAGCTTCAGAAAACATTATCTCTAGACTTTAATCAGTAAAAAATATAAGTAGTTTGGAAAGAATAATTTGAAAATTTCCCCACTTCTTCGAAGGATTCTTTGGTCTTCTGGCAGAATTCTTTCAGGAGCTTCATGTTCCCCATTTCTACCTCTTCTCCATAGGATACAGACAATTTAGTCTCTTAACATGCAACTCGGAATAAAACCAAGAAAAAATAAAATGGGGAAGAAAAAAAAAAAAGAGAATCTGCCTCCTGAGTTTGGCAATTGACTGGTCTTTACCCAGTGGTGTTGCATCTAAATGGATGATAAACAGATTTTAACAATTGTCTGTGGTCAGCCTTGTGCCAGATACAAAACTGCCTCATGCCAGTGCCCGTGCACTGTGCCTCACAACGGACAGCAGAGGAGCTAAGTCAGCTCTGCTTTGAAAATGGAGTTTGGCAGTCTGTCAGGCACAGAGGCTCTCGTACTTACAGGAATTTGTGAAATCTACATTGTCAGAATCCCCACACCATCACAAGCCTACGCCAAACTGAGTTTATTGTTTTCCTTGGTCTAAGGCACATTCGCAGAAGACTTATTATTTGGACACCCATTGCAGCTAATTCAGAATCTGGATTTCATGAAAAAAAAAAATCCCTAATAAAAACATGTTAATCATTAAAAGCAGTAATGAATATTTAATTCCTGAATTTCCTCTCTGAATACATAGTAAGAAGACAAAGAAGAGTTCTCAGTGAAATCTTAAGAATAAACATAGGGCATAAAACATACATAGTCACAGATTTTATCTTTTCCTTTTTGGTCTTTTTCTGGATCTTCACTGATTTTCTTTTTTCACCCTTGGGACACCCAAGATGGTAAGAATGCTTGTGCAATATGGCAGATCAAAAAAAACTGTGTGTAGTGCTTTTTATTTCCTTATATGAAATGTGTGTAGTGTGTAACAACTAGCAAATTTAGCCTATATCCAGAATATGTCTAGTTAGAGCAATCTTTTCTTTGTTTTCTTCTTTCCCAGAATAATGGAGTTTGGCATTGAAGACTCTGGGATTTTTATCGTTTCTTTTCTGCATTTATGCAGGCTGATAACATGTTACAATCTGCACACTGATAAAGAAGACTGATTTTAAGCCTGACTTGAAAGCAGTATTTCATCCCAAATATTGTATTTTCCCGTTAGCAGAGACTCTAGACTGGCTTTGAAAGGTTAAGCTACTAGATATAAATCTTGCAATTATGGAGCCTATACAACAGATTCGCAAATATGCAAAATGATTCATGGAAACAAGGAACAAGAAGGGGAAAATATGACTTTGAAAGTGAAGACAGATTTGAATATAGAAAATCCACAAAAAGAAATCTAAAGCATCTTTCCAAGTTAACAGAGCATTACACATTACAAAGCTGAGAATCTGACTCAGAGCTTCACAGTGTATCTAATTTAATAGCATCTCTGACAGCTCTTGTGATATTAAAAGGGCTTCATTGAGAGTACATAAATCATTGCCTTTAATTTTTTTCTGTGTGGGACCCTAATGAATTTATTTGCTACTAATTTCAAGAGGTTAACAAACAACCAACAATCCTAGTATATAAACCATGATTGTGGTGAGAAGAGGCCTGCAAGAAAGCTATTACCAACTCTCTGACAATATCTAGGACAAGAATTTCTGAACAAAAAAGTATGGAGTGTTCAATCAAATACTGCTCAAGAGATTACAAACTAATGATACCTACATTTTGACCTTCAGCTACCATCCATCAATCATTTCATCTACCTTGCACGGATAAGGAGAAGACAACACCGGAGCAGCAGGGGAGGAAAATGACTCAAAGTGTGAAGCCTTCCAAGGAATGAAAATAAGTTCTTTGTTGAAGCCCAAGGAATGCCACAAGTAAGCTTTGCAGGATATTGTGCATTGAGAGGAAAGGGGCATCAGACTCCAGCAAGCTGAGGTAAGTGAAAAAGAGCAAACAAGATGGACGTTCTTTTTTAAGTCATCTCTCACAAGCACTCAGGCTTCTGCAGATGTCTTGCTGTGTCACATAGCTTTCTCTGTGCCTTCCACATGGTCTCCTTTTAGAAGACCATGCTCTCAGTGGTCTTTTGCAGTGCCCAAGCCTCCTGTGATGAAGTATTTCTTCATACAACTATCTTGTTGCATAGTGTCTCAGAGATCCTATTGAACTTTTTTGGTACCTTTTCCCAGTAACCTCCAGAGACAAGGACCTGTCCCTTCTAGACATCTGTGAGCCCTTTAACAATTATGAGTAAGCCTATTCTGTTTATGGTCTTGTCTTTATTTTAACAAAAGTATTTGTTGTTTCATAGCGTCTGTATAGTGTTGTCCATATTTTAGTAAAAGCGTTCTTTGCTTTGTAGTGTTCTGCTATGGTCCCAAGTAAAAGAAAAAAAAGAATATAAAATAAAAAATAAATAATATAAAAAAAATCAGATATAAGCTAGAGCAACTGAACCCGTAAAGATCATTTTTAACTGTCTTTGGTCACAACAGCTCACCCCCTCCCCGTCGCAATCCATTTAGAAGCTAATCAGACAACCAAGCTAAAAGCAAGCAAAAACTGAAAATTGTCCATATCATTTTTCTCCCGCAGGATTACTCACTATGCCTCTCATAGAAAATGAAATCTTAAAGAGAACATGAAGTGCTGAAAGGAACCCCATGCCTAGGGAACTGGAAGCTGCAAACTGAAATGGATGGCCAGAGATTTTAACAACAGTTTATAAAACAAAAGAAACATTTTCACATAGTAAGCAAAGCAAAAGCAACCCACACCCAGCCTCTGCTGCCAAGAGTAAAAGGCCACAGGAGGTTGTTTCTGAGGTGTTACTTATATTGGATTTTAAAATGGTCTGAGGGGACAGAGGGTTAAGCTATCAATTATGTAATTGTAAACGAAGAACCTTTGGGAAGAGAAGCAGAAAATTGTACACTTAGAGAACGAGCAAGACATTTAGGAGAGGTTCAAGGTTAACTCCTTTCCTCCACTCCTCTGAATTCTGTTAGAGTTCACATCACGGTACAAAGCCCAGGAAACATTTCTGGAGCAATAGGAAAGCAATTCCTAAAATTGTGATTTGCTCCGCACCTCGAGGGATGCAGCAGGAGCTGTTACAGGATGAAGCAAGAGACAGGTAGAGCCTCCAGCCCCCGGAGACCATGCTGCAGCCAGTGCAATACAAATGCCACACACTTTCATTAAGGTGACTGTAAGGCATGCTGTTAGTATTGCCCAGCCTACCAGCCACTGCCTTACTTCCAGCACTGCTGGAAATAGGAAAAAAATGCGCAGCTAGTGTGCCTGTGCAAGTGCAAGAGTAAAAGACAGAGAGACTGGATAAATGCCCTTCCACAACTCACGCAGTCAAGCAGAACTTGGCAGTTGTTTCTTCTCAAAAGCTGAGGAAAATCCACATGAAAAGGTTTTTCGTGGATTAATCTTGTGCCTGCTGAAATGCTTACCATTTTTATGGGTACACAGGCAGGAAGCAGTGACATTGATTGTAAGCCTTCTTCCTTCCTCAACCCACTTTCTTTTCCTGAGAGATCCACCTCTCCACCCTGAAGTCCCACTTACTGGTCTAAGCACCACAGCCATTTCCTTCAGGCTTCCCAGATCGCTAAATAAATCCTGCTTCTGTACATGTCTAGAAGCGCTACGTTTTGGCCAGGGCTGTGCAGCTGAGTGTTGGGGTAGCAGGCAGCTGGCTGAGCAGGGAGACTGTCCTACCTCCCTCCCATCTTCCTGTCTGCCTTAGCCAAGCTTCAGAGAAAAAGCAAGGTATTACTCTGGCATTTCCACCAGGAAAGTCTGAGAGCTTATCAAATTAGCCTTACCCCACATTGCAGCTCAAAACTCAGGAAAATCCCCCACAGGCATTGTATCAGGTTGTCCATGGAGGGAGTAAATTGCCAGGACTCTCAGGGGATTTGGGAAGGTGCCTCCATTTCCTGCAGGACAACTGGCTCCTGTCAGGGCAGAGATGTGGGGCTCTGCTAGGTATATGGAGAAAAGAGAAGGTGAGGAGAGAGTGCCCCTGAGGATCTCTTTTTGGGCTGAGGGGCTCAGGAGATAGCGATAACAGTCTGGGGTTCAGACAACAATTTCATAGCCTGCACAATGTGATCCAGCATGTTAATACAAGAGGCACATGTCGGATGCATCTTCTTTCAGTTGAAAGATGCTCTCAGTGTTTTGTTTTGTTTTGTTTTGTTTTGTTTTGTTTTGTTTTTAAACTATAGCATGAAAGGGCATAGATCATGGAAAGAATGTGCTTGTCCTCCTGCATGTTCTGTAAACTACTTAACATTCTTCTGGTTTACATCTACCTAATAGAGAATGAAAATACCAGGCCTGACACAGTCACAAAAAGAAAATGATCACTTCAAGAAACACTCAGGAGGAATGAAAGAGCACAAGTTCAAAACAAATATACATTTTTCCCTCTGGATGATTGATTTTCTTTTTTTTTTTTTAACCCTGTTGAAGAATCCGTGGAGTAGAGAAGACACACATTTTTAATTGAAATCAATGAGCTAGGATTTCGAGCCACACTGCCTGACCCAGAACTCAGTAAAGTCAATGGTAGTCTTTCCATTCACTCCAGTGGGCTTTGGATCAAATCCGTGCAGCTTAAAGTGATGACTTGCACTTTCAGATTCAGTCAGTGCATACAGTTTTTAAATGTATTATGGTTATTTTCTTGCTCTGCCTCTTCAGAATGCTATAAATTCACCACCATATTGTGTAATTCAAAGATATATTAGTACTAAGAACATGGCTTTCCATTCTAAGTCTCAAATTATTATTTTCTCATATAAAAAATCCTTATGAAATCAAATAATTAAGCAGAAAGGAGTGTCAGTTTTCATTATTTTCCCCATTCTTGAATGATCGTTTTCTTGAAACGTTGTTTTGTTGAACACGTCTAATCATACTGAATTCCAGTTGTATCATTATAATTCAATGCTGACCTTTGCATAAGATATTCTAAGTAGATACACCCTTAAACATGTTCAGTATCCTGAACCTCTGATCATCTAGACCAGAACATGCCCTTGCACACTAATTGTTTTTTCCTTCCCATAGGGATGATTAATTCCTCAAATGTTGGCAAAAAACAGAGCTTGGATGCAACAAAGTATTCACCCAGTCCCAGGAGCACTGGGAAGCACTCCTTGGTCCTGTAGCTTACACAAAGCCATAAAATTTCTTTGTTCTCAGGCTTGGATCAAAGCCTGGGGTTCTCAGGCTGTAAAACCACAACATAAGCCCTTCCCTATGCTAAGTGACCCAAACAGACATATACAGCTAGTCCCAAGCATGCTGGCCAGAAGCAGCAGACCAGCAGACGAACTACTGTGACCCTGTCACAAAAGAGAGTTTTAAGCAGGGATCTGAAGGCAGATAATGCAGAGATCCTGTGGGAATCTCCCTGAACCTCATGTCTGCCTTACCACTTTGAGAAACTGGCCCATTGTGCTTACCAGAGAAGACAAGAATGCTTTATACTAAAGCATGGTCTATTTTTCCCAAGTAAAATAATTTACTTTTTGTAATAATTCAGCCGGCTTTTGCACCTCATAATGATTGCTAATTCATTAACAGAGAAGATTAACAATGACTAATTGCAAGGAGTATTAATTAATTACAGCTTGTAGGAAAAAATGCCTTTGTCTGAATGCATGGCATCAGTGAAATTCCAGGTATTTTGTCACCAACATCCAGGGCTGAATTGGCGACCTCTAAACCTTCCTCACACAAATGACAGAGTCGCCTTGTGCTCTGGCTATCTAGAAAAGAATGGCTGCACAAGTGGAGCCTTATTCTCCCTGGCAAGTACACAGTCCAAGGGCATTGGCAGCTAAAGCAGCTGAGCTGGCTAAAATTAAATGTAAAACGTCAACTGCTGTCATATAGGAAGATACAAACAAAATTAGCAGAACTTGCATTAGCTCCCCTTGCCACTGAAGTTTCTTCATCAAATGAGAAGGAATTTCAAAACCTCAGACTTGATTAGACATTGGTTAGAAAGATGTTCAGGCTTGTCTTTTTTTTAGTCAGAAAACAAACTGTAGACTAAAAAGAAAAAAAAACAACAAAACAACAACAAAATTATTTTTGTTTTGAAACAGTGCCTCACAGTCATTGTTATAGAAGTGACTAATCTCTTGACCCTCTCTGCAAGGAGAGTTTCCTCCTCACACGTGTGCAAGGTATACCCCGGAGTTGTGTGCTTTTTGGCAGGTGGTGACGAGGGCACTCAGCTTCGATGGGAAACAACTGCGTGTAAATCGTTGCTCAAGCTGCACGGAGCAGGCATTTCATTCTGCATGTCCTCCGGACTGCAACGAGTGCTCTGGCCAGCTGGTGGCATCATTTTAAAGAGTTCTCAGAAGAGCTGGATGCAAGCATCCGGCTGCAGGGGAAGGTCTAGCGGTGGGTGGCGGTGAGCTTAGTGCTAGCGCTGCGTGTCCCACCGCCTCGGGGCGCCTATGGACATGCGGGAAGGTGAGCCAGGCTGAAGCGTGCAGAACTATGGCAACTTTAGGATCATTCTTCGAGAGGCTGATGGAGTTATTTTTCCTGCAGTACAGCTGATATGTGTCACAAGTGCTCCTGATTTTTATTTGGTTGGTTTTATTTTTTCTTTTTAATATTAATGTAATTACTAAATGTAAATTAGAACTGAGTGTTAACAGATCAGGAATCATTAACTTAACTCTAACTCTTTGTTCTACCAAAATCTCCTCTTTAAGCTTTTATCATTGGGATTAATCAGCCTAGTGTAGGGATGATCAGAGTAACAAATCCGCCTTTCATAAATATTTTAATTCTGGTTTGGTTTGTACAGGAGTGTTTGAAAACTGAGATAAATCAACAGTTGTCCCCAGATTACGAGCCCTCTTCCTGCTTTATAAAACAGTCTTTTATAAAGAACAACAAAATGTACGTGTTAAGAATTAACTCGTGTGCCTAAGACCGAAATCCTGTGAAGACAAAAGCCAAATGATAATAACTGTGTTATTCCTATAAGGGGGCACAAATATAGCCGGAAAAGTAAGTCTCTGTAACACCTACTCCTCCCCTTCTAAGATTTGCTAAATTAAGACAGAAACAGGTAGGACAAACAAGAGATATCTTCACCACCAGAATGAAGAAGTTCAACTTCTTCATCCTACAAGTAGGAAATAACAATGACTTTTCTTATGTGGCAAGAAGAATTTCACTGTCACCAGAAATATGATGTGCGCTTGCATCAGCCATGAATCTGCCACAAAAACCTCTCCTGTTCAGCTGAATGTGCGCCCCAAGAGTTGAAAGCTACCTACCTAGTGATGTTTAAAGAAACACCAGTGCTTTGTAGTCTGACAGTTTTCAGTCTTTTCCTGGACTGCATGAACCTGGATGTATTCCAGGAAACAGTGACCTGCTTTCAGTCATATTTTTTGGCTCAGCTGGAGAGAAAGATGGTAGATAACACTCCTCTCCTCCCCCAAGAAAACACTGCGCACTCTTATTGGACTTCCAAAAAAAAAAAAAAAAAGTTAAAAAATCTTAAAAAAAAAATTACCCTTAAAAAATCTGGCAACAGTTCAATTGCTTATAGCTTGATTAACATTTAGATATAGACACAAGATATAGGACGAACATTTTCCTTCTTTTTGGGGAAGGAAAGAAGGTAATCTAGTAGAGAATATGACACTTTAAAGCTTTGTTTGAAGAGATTTTAATATGTAAAGAAGGAACCCCAAAATTTTGCCCATCTCTACAGAAAACAAACAAAAACCAATGTAATGACCCCAAGCAAATTATACATTTTTAATTTCCCTGAAGTATAGGTTTTGTTTTGTTTTGTTTTTGTTTTGTTTGTTTGTTTTTCCAGAATTTCAACCATAAGGAGATAGGAAGAATTTTCTTTGAGAGAGAAGCCTGGAAATTGAACAATAACCTCAATTGGATAACATAATATAGAGAAATGACCTATGGCTGGATAAATGGAAAAAAAAAAAAATGCTAACTGGAAAGACAAAATCTGAAATGGTTCTTTCCCCAAAGGAGCAAAAGAAGAATCACAGACTTACTTGAGAGAACACAAGGAAGGAGGACAGGTGGAATTAGAAAATAGGTGGAGTCGAAGTCATGATATTTACTTCTGTGAAAGTTAAAGGGACTCTATATTGCATTAAAAATAAGTGCTAATAAATAAGTTACAACAAACATTGCATCAACAAGCTTGAGATTCAGGAAACAGATACTGACTTTGACCCCACTAAGAAGCCTGTCTAGGTAGAAAAGCCTGGCTTTGTTTTTATACCTGCTGGTATCCAGGTTAGGTTTCTCTTTATATTTGGTGCTTGTTTTGCACTTGCAGTCATCCAATTGCACTACTGGTGTGAGGGAATACTTAGAATGCCCTTGGATTTTGCCATTGTTCACAAGCCATTTCTTTCAGGATGTTTTTGGAGAAAGTTATAAACCAAGACTTAGGTCAAGCTCTTGGCCTAAGATATTGTAGCAATATTTTAATAAGCAGTGTGCAAGTAAGTTCTAACTCTTACATTGCAATTGCCTGATTAGGTCCAGAAGAAAAAAATAATTACTGTTAAAATGCTTTAAAATACAATCAGTAAAAAGATTATGATAGGTCTAATTCTAATGAAATTAATTGCTGGGTGAGAAAGATCAAGGCCGGATGCTCAAACTTACTTTCAACAATTTGAAGAGCCCAAACTATCCTGTCATTGTATTTCTATGCACCTGGTAATAATAAACTATCACTGGATATTGATTAAGAAATTGACACTGAAATATGCTTATCCGTGCCTCCTTAGGGTCTCTACAGAGCTCCTTCCTTAACATCATATACAAAATAAGAGATGTTGTATAAAGCAGTATTGTATGTTGTCATTTACCCAAGGTGTGGAAATTCTTATTTCTACAAGTTTGACAGAATAGCACTGCAAAGCAAATTTTGTTTAAGGTCACCAGTTATGCAGCTTACACAGTTGTCATGAGAAGCAGTGAAGGTTAACTTTTTACTTCTGAGAATAAGCTATCTTCTTCGTTACTGATTTTACAAAGTAACTTTTTCCTTTTCCTTTTTTTAAGAGCAGCCATTCTCACCTGCTTGCATCATTCTCCTAAATGAAGCTAACATTTAACCTGCAAGTGTATGACGGGGATAAATGATTGTCTTCTGAGTGTTGAATGAAGTGATTGTCTTGCCAGTGTCAGAGTTCTTTGGAGTTCCGGGTGGGGAAGAAAATCTGTTTTCAGACAAGACCCTGGTACATAAACAATGATAATGACTGGTGGTTGATACAATGCTGGTCATCTGTACAGGGCATGAAGAAGTTTGAATTCTGAAAAGGCAGCTGCCTATATGAGCAACATTAGGTAATTTCCTGTGTTTGAACTAGGAGGATTCAAACTGGAATTTTTTTTCTAAGCATCCCTATCTGAAGCAAACTTGCTGTTTTGCATACTTTATTTGCTTTATTTATTTGTCTAGTTGGTTTTTACTAAGGAAGCTTAGTGCTGAAGGTGTTTACAGAAAATGTTTGCAGAGGACTGCAAATCAAAATGAATAAAAACAGCCTGCAAATTCAAAGAAATGTGCAGGAGCTGTGTTTTCAGCTCACTCAGGTCACATTGCAGGTGAAAAATCTTTGTTATTAAAGCATATGATAAAGATAAAAGGCATCTGAGCCCAGCTGGAGGGAGTAAATGCCCCATGATCCTTGAGAAAGGAATCGCACTCCCGTTGCTTGGAGGAGACCAAACAGGCAGCATCGCCTTAGTTTGATTATTTGCACAAGCTAAATAAGATCAGTTAAGAAAATTTTGCTTTTCGCTTATCTTCCCTAATATCTGACTGAGTGTTTACCCTAGGAAAAATTATTTTGTAAGAATTATTTCTTCCCCCGGGGATCAGGGATTCAAGAGAATATTAGCATCTGAGTCATTGATCAATCTCAGCTGGGCATGCCAGGTCCCATGGTAGTTTAGCCAAAGGAAAGGCAGAAGTAAGAAGAACTTACTCACAAAGCAAGCAAGAGGAAAGCCTTTAGGAAAGTGTGTGAGTGATGTGGAACCACCACTCCCGCAGACTAGAGCAGCACATAATGAGGATATTATCATCAGCAGGAAATGAAGCAAACCATTTTGACGTTTCCAAACTCCAGTTCTTCATATAAATTTTTATCCCTATGAAAAATTTTGCTATTGCATTGACTCAGGACCAAGT
The DNA here is from genome assembly GCA_013399115.1 of Anseranas semipalmata. Lineage (NCBI taxonomy): Eukaryota > Metazoa > Chordata > Aves > Anseriformes > Anseranatidae > Anseranas > Anseranas semipalmata. Next base: position 438,848 of record VXAA01001523.1, on the reverse strand, counting down.
GTCAAAATATCAATCTCTTGTGAGACAGAAATTCCATTTTATATTAGCTTTCATATGAAGAGTGACATCTCATTTTCTCATTCGAAGTGTCACTATTTTTACCTTCTTCCTTTCAGCCTCTGAGGAAAAATAATGTATGTTAGAACACAGAATCATTTAGGGGTCGCTGCTTTTATTTTATATTCTCCGTTCACATGTAGTAGTTTAGATTTAAGAGGCTCAGTCTGTTTCTTTCCATAAATTCTGCTCTTGCTGCTTACATTAGGAGGCTTGAGGTATCCAGCCTGCTGCTGGGAAGGTTCACTACTGTGTGCACAGGCTGATAAGTTTAGTCCTGTAAAGACCGCTCTTGGGGGTTTACTACTAGGAAAATGTAGTGAAGGAGAACAGCACAAAGATCTCAAAACACTTAAATATCACTGAGTATCTAACAAATGCCTTTAAGCTCTGAGCTCTGGTGCCCTTCAGAGTACATATTTTGATAAGTTTATATCCTAGTGGAACTTGCTGGAGGCATGTTTTAATTTTAACTGTATCAGTTTGCACTACCAGTTACACTGAGCGAACTACTTTGATGCAAAATGAAGATCCATTCCCATCCCAAATCCATATATTTCAAAGGTAAATCTTTCCAGCTGTAGAGCAAACAGATATGGCAAAAGGTATAAATTACAAACCATTCTCCCAAATATGAAGAAGGAAAAGGAATAGGAAACCTTCGGCCACACAGACCATGTCCTCAGACCATTATCATTTTAATTTTGTGAGCATACAGAAAACCTAAATCAGGCAGAACCAGATTACTCTGCCTATAGGATAAGAAGTTTCCATCTTTTCAAAGAGACAGGATTCTAAACACAGTAAAGTGTTGAGGGGAAACAGCAGTACAGAGAGAAGTTATTTGCTTATGATCTGTTCAGGGGACCTTCCAACTCTTAGATGTAAATTGTTATTCATGGAGAATTGTAACCTGTTAAAACAGTGTAAGAAAAGGCTCCAGAAGATCATACAGTTCTTGGAAGAGGGAAAGAGCAACAGTTGTGAACAAATCCAGAAGATTTGTCAGCAGCAGAATGAAAGAAACTTACCTTATGGATTTATGCCATCAGTTTGAGCAATGTGCACTCTCAGATATCTAATAAGCAATGAGCTTATGTTGCAGCCTCTCTCTCTCATGGGAGGAAATTAAATGGGTCTCTTGCCTTTACGTGCCGTTCTATTACCACACTGCAGAAAGTAATTTCCCTGAGACCTCTGTCCTCCTGTCAAAAATGTGGTTGGAATTGCACGGTCAGTTCAACATTATAGTGGGACAGTTATACGCATATTGTTGCACACACACTCATGCATAGAGCATGATCAAAGAAGCCATATTTCCTTAGGAAAACAAGCTAAAAATAAATGTAATGCTACTTTTCTGACAGCCATTTGGAGCTTTGACAGGAGAAATTGTTTTATTCAATAGCATTTCATACTGAAAAATATAAGCTACAAAGTTGCCTCCTATATGCCACAAGGAAAATTAATTTGCCCTCTTGGGCTCCTTGCTATTAATCTCCATCAAGTACCCCTCCCAACACCCCTCAGGGGCCGTGATCCTGCAGAAGCACTTCTGTCCATGAGCAACCCTACAGATTTCGACTGTCACACGCTTAAAGTTCAGCACTCCCGTGAAATCACTGTCACAGTAAACCCAATCTTTAAGAAAATATAGAGAAGGTATGTCCCGGCAATATGTATCACCAAGATATTGTAATGAAATGCCCCAGCCTGCTCCTTCTACTCTGAGACTATCTCACACCAGAGGTAAAAATACTGGGGTCAGTAAGTTAGACTCAGGTGGATTTACCCCATGTCTGTGGCTACAAAATGTCCCAATAGTAAACTTTTACAGGTAAGGCCTTTACCGAAATAAGATGGGAAATCAAAGCAGAGTGACTGGGAATTGAGACTGGCCCTGTGGCCCTGAGTAATGCCACAGATACAAAGAAGGAATCAGAAGACATATATAACCAGTTTCTGCTGTACTTGCTAAGAACTGTCAGTCGGGTGGGTGGGTTTTTTCCCAAGTTAATTACACTTCAGAGTTGATCTAAAATCCATAGATTTATAAAGAAAAAGCTTTGGTGGGATTATTTTCAGAGTGATCAAGGTCTTCTGAAAGCCTAAGAAGTCAAGTATGACACAAGAAAAAATATTATAAGCTGGCTGTTAGAATTATAAATAATGCAAATCAGGTACTTTTGAACTCCTAATTCCTACGATACTAAGCAATAATTTAGCTTGTGTGGCTATTCAATTGTGTAATTTTTTTAAGTTTCTCAGCTCTTTTCACTGAACATATACATTAGATGAGCGATCTCCAACTTCTGCTGGCCAATGAAAGAGTATTGAAGAAAAACAATGCAGCAAAAAGTATACTTCGCTTATCCTGCCAACCTGGAGAATAATGGTGCAGCTGTGGCTGCAGATAAGTCAGAGGTCTCTAAAACAAAATGTTGCCAGTGAGCAACAGAATAAAAGGCTTTCAAGTCATATTTCAAGGTCACAAGGAAGTGGGGGATAAGTCTCTTTCTTTTTCCACTTCTCATGTGTCTATATGCTCCACCAAAGTGGCTCTTTTTAACTTTGCTTCCATCAATTAAGCAGGCAATGCCTTCTCTGTAACAGATCCTCAAAGAGTTTGGAAATATAATAACAGCACTCAATTATTGATTGCTTTGATCAGATACTAGGCAGCAGAGAAGAAAACCTCAACATACACGTCAATAAACAACCTGGAGCCTCTAAAGCAATACTGAGAGAGCCTGAGAACTAACAACGAGGCTGAGATGCTCAGAAAAGAAAACCCATGACAGTGAATCAATATAAAGTGTTGTGGTAAAGATGCTGAAGTAAGAGGAGGAATGTTGGGCCGCTGTGAAAAGAACTCCGTGGCCTGCATTAAAATGCTGAGGTAACTAATAAAGGATCCTTCGGGTGCAGGGAATGGCTGAGACCATCTCCCTCTCTCCAAATGACTATAGAAGAAGCTTGGGGTGACAAGGCCTCAGAAAAGGGTCTGATTTTGTTGTTTTCTTCTGACATCAGGAAGACATGAGACTTAGTGGTTTCTCTCTTTCTCTGGAGACAAGTGGCTTGTGCTTTATATCGTGGTAGCGGTATCTGAATGCAGTGGGTGTGGGTCAGCTCAACAAAGCTATAAGCTATTCAAAGTAGAAGTTGTTCATGGAGTGCTTATAGTATAGATATAATGGGGAGTCATCCAGAAAAACAAATGGGAACAGAAAAAATTGGCGGGAGATAGGCAGACCTTTACTGAAGGTTATTACAATAAAATGACAGGAAAAGGCTTTCAACTGAGATAAAAGGAATGTTTGTTGGAAGAAACTGAAAAAAGACCTGCTACCTCAGTATAGTGTTGTTTAAAAGAGACAGGTTGTGACCCAGACAGAGAGTCTGAACATTTTAGCATCATCTCTTATGTTATCTTCTGTGTATGGCATGCTGTAAGTAAGGGAGAGCTGCCTATAGACTTTTAAAATCCCATTCATGTGTTTTTCAAAAGCTCTGTTTCTTCTGCAAAAGTAAACACATATGATGTTTTTAGAGGCTTAGACATTCCCTTGATGCAACTGGTTCTACATTCTCAATAGGAAAGCTTTCAAGTATGCAGATACACAACAACCTCAATTGACACTCAGCCCTAAAAAAGGTACAAGGCCTTATACCAAAGACAGTGAACTCGGGGGTCCAAAGTGGTCATGAAATGAAATGAAGATTCAGTAAGTCCTGGCACTATAACACTGCAATGAGTTTTTGAATTGTGTCAGACAAAAATCTTGAACCTTCACATTCAGATTTCAAAGAAACACTAATTTTAGGCCTTTGTTGAGATTTGTGAGCCAAACTCATCAGCATGAGACTGTGGGTATAAAAATACTTCCTGAGGGGAAGCACGGGTATGAAATATTCACATTTATTACTTCCTGGTTATTATCTGTGTGTTCACTTTGTCTCCATTAGTTTTGGATGTTTTACCCCTCAGCAGAAGACATGTAAATGCTCTCTCATCTCATTTACTAATCAGGTACGGATATGCCTACAGGTTCACATGAGGTAGCTATTGTGACCACTTGTCCATTTAGCTAAAGCAGGATAGGAAGGAAACAAGTAGTATGTGAACACTGGAACCACTGAGGATTGATTTTACCTAGGATTTGTGTCTTGCTGTTGACTATCTTTGGCATAAAGAGCTCTATCAATACGGAAGGACAGGCTTGTTTTGCAGAACATCCTGCAATCTTGGTCTCCCACGTGCATGTCTTGACCTTTTCCAAAGATGTGATGAGATGGCTTACACACAGCCCTCCACTTTTGGAAGGAAGCTCTTGTGCACTCCAAAATGTCCCCTGATCTAGATAAGTGCCAGACAACAGAGCTTACAAATGCCTCACCTTCCCTGGAGCAGTGGCTCGGGCATAGATGACCCACATTGCAGGAGAATGCTACAGTATCTAGAAGTGCTTGAGATGACCATACAGCTTCCTGTTCAGGTAGGATACAAATAGGTGCCCTCCTTTCCATCCAGCTGATTAAATACAGACAGCAAAAGTGCGAGATGCATTTCCCTAGGAAGCAAGACTAAGAAGAGCCTCCTGTGAAATGATCAAAAGTGCCAAGTTTTACCAGTTCCTGTTGCTAATGAGGAAAACATTCATTACAAGTGTTTTCAAGAATAGCAGTATGTTCGCTCCCACAAATGGGTATCACTGACAAGCACTATTTGTAGATATTTGGTAAATGCTTAAAACTTTTTTTTTTTTTTTATGCTGTAATAAAACCAATGCAGAAGCTGATGAGTCAGCAAGGCTATGGTACTTTTTTGCTAATTATGAGCTAAGGTTTATGAAACTAATAACTGTTTTTTAATAATAGTGGGGAGGAGAAAGCTTACATTTAGAGAATGCATTAAAGTTTGCACAGGTAATTGGATTGTATGGGAATTGAAGATAAGAATAACTTAATTAAAAAGAAATTTTAAAACAAATGACCCAGGTTGTTTTTTTCATCCCTTTACTTCACCTTGAAAAGATAGTTTACATCTCAGTGCAATCAGTATATAGAAGAAACTAGGTTTTATGACTACTAGATGAGAAGAACTAGGCAGAAGAAGGGTATATAAGTGAGGAAAAGGGGATTAGCGGTTCCAGAGTTTATCTGTTAAAGCTGCATGTGTAAATGTCCAGACCAATGTGAGTGGCAAACAACCAAATCCTAAATCAGGCAGCCACAATTTTATTTCCTTTGTCTTTCCTCCTGTCTTTCCCCTCTGCACTACCTACTTTCTTCTGAGGTTACACAGCGTTCACTCCTCTCCCCATTCTCACAGTGCCTTTTACAAGAAATACTTGGGGAAATGCGATTATTACTCTTTATTTTTTTTATTTTTTTATTTTTTTTCCAGAGACAAAACTGCTTTTCTCCAACAGGACAAAAATAGCCTTCCACAATTGTTCTATCCCTTTAGGCTTCATGAATAATTGAAGAATGCTTTCCCAGTAGTCAGTAATGAAAGAGGTTTGTTCTGAACCTTTCTCCATTACCTAGCACCAGCCCTTTCCTCCATTGCTGAGGTTGCAAGAGAAAGCGAGAGGTGACAGGTGCTTGTATATCTCTTCAGAACAAATGAAGGAAATCCTGCTGCCATCTGCCTGGGAGTAAACCTGCAGTAACTCCACTGGACAGCTGAGAAGACTTCGGACTTACTCAAGAATAACTGTAAGCAAAATGTGCAATTCCTTTTTTCATCTGGCCTGTTCAAAGGAACAGGTGACTCATGAGACCGACATGTCTAGAGATGTATGACAAAGCATCAGTCCATATGGCTTGCTGTTTTTACCAACTCTTCCCCCCTAGTCCCTCTATTATTCACCTTTGCTACCAACAATAACCTCAGGGTAGTTTTCCTGCTATTATATCCTGGTTCTTCTCTACACATATTGACCAAACTTCTTCAATTTATATGAAAAAAAGCTTAGGTATTTTTTTTTTTCAAATTTCCTCTCTGCTGAATAGATGCTCCTATTTGCATAAAATAGTTTCCTATGGCAACTGCTGGCAGCTTAGATTCCCAGCACATGGGTGGAAGGATCTGTGCAAACCTCTGCCTCCACTCCCAACACAATTTGGCCTCTCCTTCTTTTTTATGGCAAACATCCTTCTGATTAACAGCCCCAGATCAGGGTCTCCTGCATCTACTTTCCACTGAAGGATTGGGGCCCTAATTTATTTATTTATTTTTCCTGAGATAGGCTTGAACGACCCCACTGCAAGGAAGACAGAAAAGATGCTGCATATTCAACTGCTTTAATTTTCTTCTAATTTCTTTCATGGTTGTGATGACACTTATATAAGCTCCATCCCAAAAGAGAACAGGTTCATGTTAGCTGATGATCTCTGTTGATCATCTGATCTTGCAGAGGAATTAAGCTTATTTCCTTAAAAATAGCATCTGGAAAAAAAAAAAAAAGGGGGGGGGGGGGGGGGGGGGGACAGGTATTTTTGTTTAGTTAGGCCTTGGTCTTTTTTTGCTTTTTGTGGCATTTGTCCCTGCAAGTCAGGAAGAGCAGGGGAGATGCTAGAGGACACATGTAAGGTATTAAAAATTCAAGCCGCAGGAACAATGAGGACTATTTAGGTTTCGTTTATCTGTGGACTTCTGGCAGGTTTCATTGTAAAAGAAAAGTAAAGGAAAGTCCTGCAGCTTATTTCTCTTTTCAGAAGAGGAAATTAAAGAATCCTTGGTATGGTACTGAGAAATTAGAATGAAGCATTGCCTCATTTTCTGTTTCTAGAACTTTATGGATACTAGAAATCCTAGAAGGAGTGAGATTTTATGTAACCTGGATGGAGAGTGTAGGCATAGAAGAAATAAGCTACTAGAAGCCTCATGCTGAGAGTTGGTGTTGAATTAAACTGAGCTTGTAATACTTTGTTTGAAGATGAGGGAATAGGATACACAGTAAGGCGTGCTTTGCTTTGGTGCATACCTTAACCTGCTGTCTCTTGGAAACTGAATGTTAAAGGGATTGCTGTGCCTGTGCATACTGTAAGATTGCAAAAGAAGAGCCATTGAAACTTGCCTTAAATAAATAAAAAAAAAAGTTCTGAGGAAAAATCATAGTCCATAATTGTGAGATTGCTCCTTTGTTTTTCTTCTCATTTCAAATTTGCTCTGAAATCAGACTCTGCCTTCTAATGCACAACACAATCAACTGCCAACACTATCATTCCCTTACGTACTGTTTGCCTCTACTTATAGTTTTAAAATTCTCATGTTGATTCCTGAAAAAAGTGTCATAAAAGCAAATTAATAGAAAATTAACCAATGTTTCAGAACAAAAAAGTCATGGCTTTGTTTAAAGTGCCTTGTAGTAAGCTCCATAACAGATATTGAAATCACACTGAATTACCTGATCTTTTGAAGAGATTAATTGGTTACAAACCATTGCTGTTGGCAATACTTCTTGAATGATCCCTGCCATTGTGTGATGAGGTGTCATGGAGAAGAAAGGGCAAGTGAACATTGGAGGAAAGGACCACCCTCTTAGAAGGGCGATGGGGGAAGAGTAAGGATCTTTGAGCCAGAAGCAGTGAACCACTAAGGTAAGTAAGAGGATGGGAGATGTTGGAGGTTTCCAACAGGTTCTGCTTAGAACTCCATAGGACTTCATGGACCAGACTTGTACCACTCCTCAACCTCAGAGCTCACTTCTTCCCACTGAACTATCTTTCCCAGTGACTACTTTGACTTCCTTCCTTCCTGCGCTATTGCTGCAGAATGTCCAGGTAAAGAGACTCCTTGGATCGCTGAACCTTCATTTATGTCTAATGCAAAAACTAAACAATCATTTCAGTATTTCCAGTATTCTCCTGTGAGTGTTCATGTGTTGGGACATAACGGTTTCTTCCTTTAGATTCTCTTAGAGTTGGTGGTACCAGCTAGATTCTGTAAAAGCCACAGGAATGTTAAAATGATGGCAGTATTTAACAGCATAAGGAGGTGAACAGGTGGATTCAGCTCTTTAGCTAAGCTTAACCCTCCCTTAATGCATAAGAAACCCAACCACTCAGGGACATACAGTCCTTCACTAAATAAAGCTACTTGTTACCACACATTACAGACAATTAACACTTCATTAGCTGATACAGCCCTCGGTGCTGTATTGCTAACTACAAAGCAGCTGACAAAAGGAAGACAGGATACAAAGCAAGATCACAAAAGACTGTGTGCCATCAAACAAGGCTGTATAGGTCTGTGGGAGGAGTAGGCATGAAATAGCATGCATATGACATGAGGTGAGCTTCGGTGGGTGGTAAACAGGCAAAACGAATCTCTTCTGAGTAGAAAGTGTAATAGAAACAGAAACAAACCAAAGAGAAGAGGAGAATGAGACAAAAACAACAATTAAGAAATCCGAATGGGAAAATAAAATAGATGTTTGTGGGGCAAAAATCAGTTAGTGGCATAATGGTATCCTACTTTCACATGGGGTTTATGCCTTCAGAAAGACAAGGAAAGAAACACCAACTTTCAACTTCTCGATAGACTTGCTCAGTGTTGCGGCAAGATAGGGAGGCTCTTCCATAGAGATATGCCATCAACTTGATTTTAAGTTTCTGTTTCAAAAAATTAAAAAGCAGGCAAAGGGCAAATGTCAGAAAATGAATGGAGAGGAAAAAAGCTCAAGTGAAGGGAAAACATACCTGGCATTTTCTGCAGTCCCTTATTGAGACTGTTTGAGTCTTCAGTAGGTGGGGGGGCATTGTTTGTTTACTTTATTTTAGGAGTTGCAGTTTCATCTTGCCCATCTTCTGTCCCAGCTTAGGTTGACATCTTGGAAAAAGCCCTCTCTTCCTGTTAACTGCATACCAGCGAGGGGTATGCTGTGCATTACTAATCATCTTTATAATACCACAAACATTTCTGAGGCACTTTTTTATTTCTTGATCATCACTACAGGGCATTGCTGTATAACAGAGACATTTAAGCGTGTGCTAAATTCTGGCAGACATTATTAATAAATGAACATGATTTTCTTTTAAGCGTAGTTTTCCTGGCTCCAATACTTTGTGTGAAAATTCTGTTTGCTGAGTTAAGCTCGATTATATGAATTCCTTGCTATATGTTATCTTGTTCCAGTACTGCAAACATTTTTTCATGGCTTTAAACCTTGGTCAAGTAGATTTCAGCAGATATGGCAAAAGTTAAGCATGAAGGGAGTTGTTCTCACCATTGAAATGAATTTCTCATTCCTGCAGGGCACTGTGTGAAGGAAAACCTTCTGAACTTGTTTGATCAGGAGCTAATTTAGCACTACAATAGTAAGAGAGGGGGTGAGGGTGAAAAATCAATTTTTGGAAAGGGTCTTTTTGTTGAAGCTTTGTTTCATTTATAGGTTGAGAGCCTTGTAGAAAAGCTGATCACTGGTCAGTTCTGCTTTTCCATTTAGCCAGACAGTGAAAGGTTTTGTCTAAAACAAAACAAGTAATAACAAAACCAAGCCACCCCCCCTCCCCCTTTTTTTAAGGGTGAAAAAGATAAAAGTATACAGCTTGATAATAAAAGTTCATGGGATACTTTGTGAAATTAAAAATTATTTCAAAGCCTTGGGAAAACTAAGCTTGCCTGAAACCTTCAATAAAGTGCAGAGAACATTTTTGTGCTTGATTTACCAAATTTTAGCTAGTTTTAATAGAAATTATTCTTGCTCTTGCAGAGATTGTGCACCAGAGCTTGGTGATCATAGTGGATGAAAGGGGAAAAAAAAAGAAAAAAAAAATCAGGGGAAATTACTGCCTGTTTTAAAGAGGCTTTTACCGGCTTACTGTATCACCCTTTTGACCACACAGGGCTTTTGAAACATTTACGAGTAAGACTGTCATCTGCTATATCACACATACATAATCATGGTCATCCTGCCTCTGCACAAGTCAGTGAAAAAACCCCTCATTTTGACTTTAATTAGAGAATGAATCTCTCTCTTCAGACACAGCAGATATGTTAATACATGTGAGAAACACTCAGTGTGCAGAGATGAGAATCTCATTTAATTCCACCACCCAAAATGACTGGACTCCAGCTATCATACTCATCTAGTAAATGGGGCAAGGAAAGCTACTCGCATGCTACCTCTTCATTGGACAGGCTTATAAAAGGAGATGACAAATATTAGTTACTTGATAGTCACTCCAGCATGAATTTAAATATTCTCGTCAATATATGTGTGTGTGTATATACATTGTTATACAGTATTGATTATAGTAAAGGGTAATATCACAACGGACTGTAATGAAAAGTAGGATTCGCAGTACTTCGGTACTTATTTTGGTAAGATATTCATAATCCCTTATACAAAGGAAAAACTGCTCAGTGAAGATCACAGGATCCTCAGATAATTTTACAAAGATTCGGCTGAGTCGTATGTTATATTGTGTTGGTTTTTTGTTTTTTGTTTTTTTTTTTGGCTACACCCATCAAAATGAAAAATGAACTTTGGTCAGCAGGCATTTTCTGAAATAAGTAATTATAGAGGACAACTATTTGCTAGGCTGCAAGTAGTCATGGCTAATAATCATTAATTATTTTCTGCTAATGTGTTTATTGATACCTAAAACTCATACTATGAATTTTAATAACAGTATCTAGTGATATCTAGCAATATGTACTAGCTGCTACTCAAAGATTCCTTGCTTTCAGAAAGACATATTATTACTCTGAGCTGGAAAAACCAGCTGTAACATGCCACCTCTTTATAAGCTTTCAGAACTTCAGTGATGGAAACGAGCATTTATATGCCAAGAGCAGTTACATAATGAACCTCTCATGAAAGCTTTCTAGATAGATATTAAAGTTGAAATATTCAAAATGAAATGAAATTATAGAAGTCTTGACCCAAGGGTCAGGCTGATAATGAATAACCATGAGATATGTGAAAAAGCATCATTCAGACTTGGAAAAAAAACTGAAATACTTTTCTGGTTTGATCTAGGCTGCCATATTATTGCTACTTCCTCAATACTGAGGCCCACAAGCTATCTTAAGGAGACGCTAACGTTAACTTAATTTGACAAACATAATTTTTTAAGCAAAAAATGATGAAGTACATTGGGAAAAAAGAAGATTATGGAAAGTACCATCTGTCACAACCTTGGGGATGAACATTATTTACCTGGAGAAGATATACAGCTCCTTATCAACTAGGCAGCATTGCACAATACGTCAGCACGGTCATCTTTGTCACATTATATCATCATATATTATGACTGTTGTAAGGGAATATAAGGTCTCTTTAAAGGGGAAGATGGAAAGCAAGGTTCCCATCTTCTGCTTAATCTTTATTTTTAGAGAGGACACCTCATGGTAATGAGGTTCTTCATGTTTTGGGTATTAAGAGAGGCTCTGTCTTCCACCTGCCACAGGGCAGTAAGAAAGGACAGTGGGAATCCTTATCACTTTTACTGAGGCCTTCACTCCCATTAGGCAGTTGTGAATGGATACGTAATTAGATTTGAAAATTAAAGGAACCTGGATATAACTTTTTCTCTCCTTGGACATTGCTGGCTATATGAACTATCTTGATGTAAGTGCACAAGGTTTAAACTTGGCCTTTTTATTGAAGCCACTGTTCCCACTGAAATCCATCCCTTGGTGCTAATGTGATATAAATAAGTGACTCCCTTATGCCAATGACTACTCATCTGGTAGGCTGCACAACATTTGGCTCCACGCCACAAGATTGATTGCTTTTCTGAATGTTGGAGTGCCTCAAAATTAAAGTTGAGTTACACTATTAATTGATTCAGGATGGCTTTTTTTGGGAGTAATTATGTTCAAGAAGGGTCTGTCAATACAATTTGCTTTCAGTTGTCACTGTACCATCAAATGTAGTGGGGTCAGGTGCGCACAGGATAGTAACTTGCATGACTACAGTAGTTTTTGCCAAACAAAGATCTCCGTACAGAAGATATAAAGAGAAGATGAAGTTATATTTTTTGCATTGCAGAAGGTGTTACAATAAATGTAGTTTTGCTGTTTATTTGGAAGCTCTGCAATGTTCATTTGTGTATCATGGTGATGTTGATATGTTGGTAATGTAGTTGTGTATTCACACTTCTTGGGCCTAAATCATTAAATTGCAACATTGAAATAAAAAGCTCTGTGCAAACAGACATTGCCTGGCTAATCTCCCAAATAGCCTTTTGAAATGGATTAAGTTGTGTAGATCAGAGAACAGGAGTCCAGAAGGGTTCATCAGGTGTCCAACTCATCATGAGAGCCAAGTTTAGAACTTGGGTATACACAGATTAGGGACATGCTCAATGTAATCAGCCATCTGGTCTTCTTCACAGGGAAAAAAATCCAGCAAGCTCAAAACCTCCTAGAAAAAGCTCCACACAGAACTGAGTTCACCTTTCAGAAAGCATCTTACAAAATGGTAACAAGCAAACATCCATCTTCCACTGTCTGCTGTCATTTTCCTAGAGGATTGTTTCAGAAATCTTTTATTTCACACTAGCATATAGAGGAGAACTGTACATTGCAATTTTTAACTTTTTCCATTTTGTTTGATTACAATCGTAGATGGATAGATATGCCACAGGATATGTTTCTTCTTCAACACAGCCAATGTTGTACCTCTGACACTTGTTCCTGTTCATCTCACTGAATTTAAACCATTTTGAAAACTTTTCCCCATTTCTCTCAGTTACTCAAACTATTTCCTAGGTCCACTGACTTCCTTTCTAAGGTGACAACTTTTCAGAAAGTGCAACCAGCTTCCCTTCTATGGTCTCTAATCAACCGCATGATAAAAGCTCACTTTATAATTAAACCTGAAAGTGATGGGAACTAAGTGCATGCTATTCTACAAACTCAAGATAGCCTGGCCACTGTAAGTTAAGAAGAACTTTTATATTTAGAAATTTCCATAAAACCAATCTGACAGTCCTCAGAGAAATGTAGACTCATTTTCACTGCTGTATGGATGAATAATTTACATATGCCTCACCTTTTTTCCAAAGTATACCTTGTATGGCCAACATACTATTTTAATTTCGTTCCCTATTTGAAGTTAAAAAGGATGTAAAGACATGAGGCTAGCTCACACCCCATAAGCTGAGATTCACCTCCAGTTATCCTATTAAAAGGATGACCTGTATGAGCAAGTCTTGGAAAGGCAAGTAATAGTCACATATACAATGAAGATCTGATGCACAGATGTATTATAAAACATTCACCACTCCTGACTAGGTTAAGGTGTTTCTCACCACCAAAACTGTGTCCATTCTTCTCTTCTGCAGCAAAAGTGCAAGTTGTCCAAGAATTTAAATCATTACTTCTGCTGCTTGCTTACAGAATAGGATTGACACACCTCTTAATTTGCTGAGGCAGGTGTTTCTGTTCATCTTCTCTAATCACCCCTCCGTAGTTCGCAATTCTCAGGTTCTGTGGGGGCACCAAGTTAACCAGTCCAGTTCATATTTCAGAGGAAATGTAATCAATAAATCACCTATATTAGTCTCATGTCCACACACAGAGGTTTCATTATTAAGGATATTTTGAAAGGTTCACTGAATATTACACATTGAAATAAGTGTCTGTTGCCTGGGAGCAATTTCCAAGCTGTCTTCTGGGAACTAGGACACACTTAAAAGGATTTAGTGGTGGAAATCTTTCATTTAGAAAATCCATTTCTGCAATTCACATGTTAAAGAAATAGAAAATGTTTCTATGCCAACTTCAGCTGCAGTAAATGCATGTGAATAGCTCTCCACCCCTGAAACAGAGCTAATTTCTGCAGAAGTTCATCCCAGAGATATATTTCTGAGCAAGTGCTTTGCTTCACTGTTCACTTCTTGAATTGTGTGCATTCCATCATATCTATCATTTTGCCCTTACACAGTCAAGGAATTTGGTCTTTTCAGTTGAGTGAGCTGGGAAAGGAGAGTGCATCACTTCTCATTTTAAAACATTCCATAGCACTTGGCTCCTGTATACATCTGAAAACAGTAAATGTGTAATGAAATAGCTGGGAAAACAAAGCACAAATTACCAGATATATCACCTTCCATGTTTACAGTAGGAGAAGCAGTAACACTTTGGAAGTATTTCTCTCCCCCCTCCCTCCTGATTGTTGCTGTTGTTGTTTTTGTCCTTGTTTGCAAAAGTCACAAAGGCCTTCCATCCATCGAGCCACCGCTTCTCAGAAATGAAGATGATTCAGACAAGGTCAGCTCTGATTACGAGAGGCAAGTGTCTCTAGGCACTCAGCTGGGAGTTTTCCTTCTCTGGCTCAGTCCTTAAACAAGAATCAGGGGACAGGGGAGGAAGAGGGGATCTATTATTGAGCTTTATTTTAAAAGATAGCTCTCATTTCATTCTTGATTTCCAAGACTAGAATCGTCACTGAGGAAAGTCATGAGTGTTAAGCAAAAGGTGATTTCCCAATTTGAAATCACCAAATGAAAAATCCAAATGCCTGATTCATTCTGCTGATACCTGATTTTCAGGACCAATTCTACCTTTGTTTCAATAGAAGAAGGAAGTTAAATGTGATGAAAGAAGAATTAATCAAAATCCCAGAAAAATTTCTAGCTGTAGACAACTTGAGCTATTCAAATACACACACTGTCAAGACACCTCTTGTGTGATGTCAGGCCAATCTGTTACCTTCCCTAAGACTTCTCTATCTATAAAGTAGGAATTATTGTGTAATGCTTCCCTGTCCCATGTACAGATGGTGAGCCAAATTTCCTAAACGCTATAGGGCTCTCTGATGTACACTGCAAACACTTGGTCTTCAGACACAGGGTAGAGACACAGTATTTTGCTTCTAAAACATTTCCACATGAGGTTAGAATTTGAGCAGTTTTCTCATAGCTAGAACTGAGAGCTTATTGCGGTGAGTTTTCCTGACTGCATGATATTAGGATGATCAACCAAAATGAGCATTTCCTTAACATTCAAGTGAAGACTCTGAAAGAAGTTTTGGCTATGAGACCCAATCAGAGCAACATGTGTTTTTTGTTTTTCATCTTGCTACATTTAACCTTGAAGGAATTCCATAAAGCAAGTCCCAACACATCTTTCTGTGGGTTATTGGAATTTAACACAAGTCAGGCTGCTAGATGGAGACCAAAGCTAGCTCTTGAGTCAGAGTAAGGCTGCAATTTGTGAGGGAAATCTCACTGCAAATGAGTCTTGAGAGAGTACAGATAAAGCTCAATAGCTTTTTGGTCATCTGGGATTTCTCTCCACTCACAGAAATTTCCAATGTATGTATTAGCAGCACAGCACCCCTGGAACTACTTTGAGGAAAGAGGGAAAACTCTGAAGTTGACTTAGGAATCCCACAGGAGACTGCCAGGTGAGTCATGTTTGCAGGGCCACAGGGTGTTAATATTTCACAAGGAAAGGCCTGTATTTTCCTGGATATTCCTACAGCAGTATACCAGGAAACCTTTGCCAGTAGGAAACACTTCTGAGTTTTTCAGTAGGGAAGGAAGAATGTATCTTCAAATATTACAGTATCAACCAGGATCTTAGTGATGACTGGGAACCCTTTTACTACGTACAGCCAGGAGTAAACAGACAAAAAAAAAAAAAGACAGATGCTAGAAAAAGCACCTAAAGTCACTGAATGAAATGGTAGCAAAGGCAGAACTAGACTGCCTGTCTCCTGAGCACTGGCCCACTGGGCCAATTACTTCTCAGAGCAGAGCTGTGCTAAATCAGCCCCAAATGAATAACAAATGCAAACACCTTCTGGGCTGAGCATCATGATCCAAATAACTTGCCACAACCTTTGAATCCATATCCCATCATTCCAAAATAAAAGGTGGGGTACACATCACAACAGAGGAAAAGAATACAGCCCAGAATTTGTCATTTTGGATGTGCTTTGCTTTGTTTTTACTATAACATTCTGCACATCAGTTTGTTTGATTGGGTCACTTTGCTTGATGAATTTTGTCTTCCTTCCAAACAGATGGTGTGAGCCTAGGAATGGTTTTAATAAAATTCTTTGTGTGCTGGTTATATGGCACTTATTTGGCAAATGTCACTCCACAGACACACTTTAGGTTTAAGATGATACTGTAATGGCTTAAATCTCCCACCAGCTGCCACAAAATTAGAGCCACATTAATATCAACAGAGAAATTAGGAGCTCTGGTAATTCAGCTGGGAACTTGAGGGAAAATTTTATAGGCATTTGGAAGATTTGCAGTGGCAAGGGACTCTGAAAGTCTGCCCTAGCATTAAAAAGCAGCAACATTTAGGCTTTAAAGGGGGAAATACATATTGTCCTTCACTTTCTGAGCTGGCCATTCAATGCAGGTGGTCTGTATTTGAAACTTAACAGCCTGGAAGGAATGCTCGCAAGGTGTATACACCCTAGGTGAATATTACCCAGTGAACCATTGGTAAAAAGTTTTTGAAAAATTAAGTGAAGTTTATGCCATAGAGGGCTCTATACTGTGAATCCTCTCTAGAGCGGAAATTTCCCAACACCTTTGGATAAGGTTGCTATATCACATGGAGATGCAGTATTGAAGACAAGTATTGAAGTCTGCTCTGCTTCCCTAGCCCCCATTCCAATGAACCGATTGGCCTTGGAAACCAGTCACAAACATCTAGTCAGTCAGGGCAAGGTAAATCTTGTCCTTACACATCACACACAGAGAAAGTACAGGCCAGAAAAGAAAATGCAGGAGATCACAGCATAACCAGGGAATGCAGCAAGAGCAGAACACCAAGGGATGTGGACAGCCCAGATTTCCATCAGGAGAGGGACTCCTTGGGCAGGCCAGACAGTAGTGATGATTCCATGTAAAACTGGAAGCAAAGACAGAAGACTGCAAGTTCAGGCACTGCTCTGGATGTTACACTGGAGGACTGACTGCAGAGGCATCCTATTGTTTTAATGAGACACATTAATCTTCCCCCTTTAGCTCCCTCGGTCTCCAAAATGCCACAGACGGCAGTGCATTTAGCTGGGCTTTGTACTGGAAGTGAATGATACAGACGATATGCTACAACAGTTAAATGCAATAGCAACAAAATTCCCCCATGGATAAGGCAATGCTATTCAGTTATTTTTACTATCATGGCCAATGGGGAAATTATATTTTGGTTTTGGAATATATGTGATTGGCCATGGTCTGAGATGGGATATCACAGTAGATGGACCACTACTGTGCTCTCTTATGGCAGCTCCTGTGTTCCGGAGTGTATGCACATTATTCGAGCTGCAAATGAACATATAAAAGTTAAG
Organism: Anseranas semipalmata; assembly: GCA_013399115.1. Classification (NCBI taxonomy): domain Eukaryota; kingdom Metazoa; phylum Chordata; class Aves; order Anseriformes; family Anseranatidae; genus Anseranas; species Anseranas semipalmata. The sequence continues at coordinate 421,509 of VXAA01001523.1, read as the reverse complement.
AGGCTTTTTGAAAATGATGTTTTTCTGCCTGCAATATTACATTAATTACACCACAGAGGTATGAGAAACTATCATTAGTGTGATCACACTATAATGATGGATAAGGAAACCATTATAAGTAGAAGGGACTGAGTAGCCAGGATAATTAGGAGTTTTTCTACTGAAAACAGTAATGGAAAAAAGGCAAGAGGAAAAAAAAAAATAGCGTTAAATAAAAAAAGGGCAACTTTTAATATTATAAGAGAGGTCTTGAAAACAGGGCTGCTAATAGGGATATTCACTCAAAGCTCGTTATTATAAGTCTGCATTAGCATTAGGTTTTCAAATCACTGCTGGAAATAAAATCATAGTTTACAGACTGTAAAGAACCTAGTTTTTTAACTGTCAATCTGTAGAAAAATGGGTCTATGTCAAACCAGATTCAACAGCCAGCAAGTATGCTTGGCTAAATGTCTCCCGATATTCAGAGCTGAACTAATGGCTATCATTCTGACTGTAACAGGCCATTCTGTAGTTCTGTTTTATTAGATCCTCTTCTGGGACCTGACATTTTGGGATGTGTATGTTGGGGGGTTGTATATATTGTTATTAATTTTTTGGAGGAAAAAATGCTGTAATAAGCAGCTGCTAGCCTGCAAACATGTAAGAAGCCCTAAGGCTAAAGGTCAGGTTAGTCCAACCAGTCACAATAATAGCAGGATTTTCTGAGCCTTCTATCTATTAAAAATAGTTTAACAATTCGATTGGGTTATGACCCACTATTCATTCTGAAACACTGTTCCCAGGAGCTAGCTTGTGATGTGTTATCAGAAAAGTAGTTATTAGAGCTTTTAAAATTGTAAGGTAAAATAGCTTTTTATTATTATTATTTGAATGAACAAACAACCCCCAAACAGCTGTTTGTCTGATTTTTACCTGAGTAGTATTTTTAAGAAAAAAAAAATTTTGAAAAGACCATCATTATCTCCTGGGCCAGAGATATCTGTCCACATGCAAAATTACAAGCACAGATTTGTGGTCCAGCCTGGTATATGTCATCACTGCATGTTACACGCATGATTGCTGTGACTGCACAATAGTCAATTAATCGCACAACTGAATTGCTTCAGCAGTTTACCTAAGCCTAGTGAGTGCACCTGTAGACCTCATAACCAACCACACAGAACTATTTGCAAATGAAATTGTAGGAGATACTAGTATGTGTAGTTTCATACACAGATACCAAAAAGACACTACCCATAGGATGGTGTTTTTTCATAAACTTTTTTTATACATCTATTTTCATTAGATTAGAAGGGTAGTAGGTTACCACATGTGAATAAACATCCAATTTGAATGAATATCAGCACACAGTACTTTCACAGGGACTGTTCTTTTGGTTTTGATCAATGTTTAAAATAAGGCAGTAAAGAAATGATGAGAAGGGCAGACTGCGGGGAAAATTATGATTATGAAGCTTTACTCTCAGAAAAGCTAGAAAAACACAAGTGGTATCTAGGTCTGCCTTAATTGTTTCCTTCAAACAAATTATGAAAAGAATGGTTCCTGTGTTTGGGAATATTAGAAAAAGTGTCTTATAATAAAAAGGTATGATAAGGATATGCATGTTCATGTATATATGCCTATCTGTACATTAACACATGTATTTGCACATACGCATATACATACAGTCATGAATGAGCAACTGCTGCCTAGGATCTCAAAGATTTATCTATATGTGAGCAGCACTATCTAACCCTCAGCAGAGCAGGGAAGGACTTGAGTATTTGATTTGTGACTGCATGGAGATTTCCTTGGCTCTAATTGAGCAAACATTGGTTCACTGGGCTTGACATTGTTCTTGTACTGGTATAAAGCTGAAATAACTCTACCAAGGGCAGATGACCTTTGCAAACATAAACAAGGAGAATTATGTCCTCTATAGAGTAAAAGGCAAGAAGGAGCACTTTAAGACACAAGCAAGGAAATTGATTAGGTTTGGGTGTTGTCCTGTCCTCCCTAAAGGTTATCATTATGACCTAAAGGCTATCATTATGACTCCAATGGAAACTTCATCTGGACATAATTTTTAGAAGCTTCCATCTGGGTCTTGTTTCGGTCTGATGTTTTTTTATTTGCTGCATGCCAAGTACTATAGCTGGGCAATAGCTCAGTTATATGCTGTTAAAAATTGTTATTATTCTTACAAGAAGACTGTCCTCTATCTATCTTATATAAATAGATCTTCAAAGATAAAAACTTACAGTGGCAAAAGAACACCCTCACAAGGCATGGAGTTAACTCGTATCATATTCTAAACAAACACCACCAGCCCTAGGTATGGAGTCAAAGGATTTGTCCCCCCTCCACTAGCACTCCCTGTTTACGTAGAGAGCTCTGTCACAAGATGCAGGGGCAGTTTTCAGCCTCAGTGCTGCACTTGACCCTCGTGATAGGAGCCAAATAAACCTTCCATTGAAAACAAGCCTCTTTCTCTGATAAGCATAAAACTGATGCTTCCATCTGTTTCCTTGTCTTAAAAGCAGACAATCTGGGGACAGTAGCAGAGGCTGGATGTTTTACTTTAATTGCATTGTATCATTTTACAATTTTTGTTTTCCAGACAGTTTTTTGGAGCTATTCTATGCTTACAACTGCAGAAGACAGTTAAATGAATATAATGGTGATGATTAAACAAATGCTGCTTAGGGTGTTACTAATGCACCTTGTGGTCCTGGTTTCTTTTAAACAGATATTCAATTTGCTGTTCAATTTTCTATTAGAACATTCTCCCTTTTTCTGGTCTTATTTTGTTTCTTGCTGCACAGAGTAGGAAAGAAAAATGATTGCTGCCTTGACTCCTACCTTACCTCTACCTAGCTACATGCTCTTCCATAACCAAATAAGAAAGAAAAATGTCCTTTTAAATTGTTCTGGCATATAGTATGTTGCATTTCAAGGTACTCCACAAATCAAAGTGATCATGTTTCACCCACATTGAATTTACATCCCTGTTTTCATCGCAAGACTAATAAGATATTTGTTAGGTCTGTCAGGCTTCAAATTATCTTTCAGAGCTTCTGGATTTGATACATCTCAAAACAGTCATTCATGACCAACTGTTGTGAACAGGAACAGGGAACAAAACAAAACAAAAAAAACAGGCAGCAGGAAAGGAAGTTCTCCATGCCAAAAGTTGTTGACACTGGTTTACAAAGAACCATTTATGTCACGCAATGGTATTTTTCCCATTTATTTAAATCATGAGAATAGTTTTTTGCCTGGACACCTTAGCGTGTGTCTGTATTATACTTAAAGTAGTTTTTTGCAGCCAAGTGTAACTGGAGCTGCACCAGCATATCTAATAACTGAAGATATCGCAGCTTAGAGTTCAGACAGCCCTAGACAAATCTATTCGAGTCCTTAGCTCCATCTTCAAGTTATTAGCCTACTTGACTCCCTCACAGTATCTGTACTGCTGTTATTACCTGTACTAACTCACATGAGTCTGCCTCTTCATACTGTATCAAATTTTGGACTTTATATAAAGTGATTCAGAGAACTTCTGCCCAGAGGAGAATGAAGATGATGTTCTACAACCCTAGGGAGAAGCCATAAGGCTTAGAGACTCAGCCCGAGCAAACGTCACCTCTAACTTCTACATGGGTAAACAGTGAAAATCTGCTTTACATCCAGTAAGGGATGTCATTTCATGTGAGGAACCTGATACCACGAGACATACTGTTGACACTTCTAAATGCCTGGGCTCACAGGGACTAAAACACACACGGATGTGTCAGGCCTGTACACCAGCTAAGGGAGTCTGAGACTGAGAACACCCCATGCATTAGAGCAGCATATGTTCAGATTACCTAAAGTAAAGGTTACCAAGGAGCTGCTAGAGGACTGCAACAATAAGCAAGGAGGTCCAAACCATTTTTCAGTCTTTAGAAGGCTCTGGAGAAATGCATTTGCTTGGCACAAAGCTACTGGACCTCACCTATATGACCTGCATCCTTCAGGAAGAAGCTGGTAAATATGCTATTTCATTTCATTGTCCTTCACCTCATGCTCTCCCCTCAGCTTCGGACAGTATGAAATATTGATCCCTTGTACTTACAGCATCTCAAAATAGCAGGGGGTAAGCAGTCTCCCCTGGCACCAGAACCACATACTAATCTTCAGAGATGTCTAGGTTCTAAGATGGGACAATCTAACATTTTAATACATTTGAAAAGCACAAATTAAAAAAAAAGTCACGTTTTGCTTGATTTTTACTATTTTAGACTTTGCTCCCAGATTATGCATATTCACTCTTCTTATCTATATTATCTGTCTCCTGCAGTTTCTCAGCTGAATATCCTGACTTTTCTCCTTTCAAACTCCATTGATCTACCAGTGCCTGAGCAAAAGACAAGCTCATATTGATAACTTTATACACAATTAGTGCGAAGATTTTAGTCTCAGACCCTCAAAAACACTTAGGAACTTCCCAGATACAGAGCAGGAATTAAACATGAAGCAAAGACACTAGATTGTCCAGAAGTCTGGCTGATCTAAAATTGTGATGTAGAAGTGTGTCCATCCATCCAAACTAATTAAGAACCAGCAACATCTGCTGACATTGCTGTGCTGCTGGTATTCCCAAGAGTTTGAAGGAATCTGTACTTCATAAACTATTTGAATAGCATGTACTACTCCCTATGTCGAATCATCTTTTAAGTTCTTAATTTTCCATTCTGGTCTTTGACTTCTGTGCCTTAAAGATATAATATTAAAGTTTCAAGTAGTATCATCTTGGCAGCAGTCATAAGCTTTAAACTCAGACATACAAAATAATTATAATCAGGTTATTAAAAATTGCTAAACATGGCTAACAGATACTAATCATTACTATAAGCTGTTTGTAGGAGGCACATGAGTTTTCTATTGCTATTAATGAATACAATCACCAATACGATACAACATTAACTGCCTTCTTCCTCTTCACAAGCAGCTCTCATAAGAGCAGCCGCTTGATATTTTTGATTAGCAAGTCCAAACATGCTACCAGGATTTTCTTCATGATTAATAAACTGATTATATTGGGAGTGTAATATACCTCCCAAAGTCACCCAAAGGGATTCAACAATATTGAAGACATCTAGCTATGAGCAAAAACCCTGAACAAGACCATTGAGGAACTAGTTGTTGGTTATAAAGATTAAATAAAGCCAGTAAGATATGCATTACCTTGATATGTAGTAGTGTTGCCTCATTGAGTTGTTTGTTACAATCATTTCAGGGCTACTACAGGTTCCCAGAGAATGCCAACATACCTGAATTAGCATTACTTAATTGCTATACAAACAGCAAATTGGTCATCTCTCTAACCATAATAAAATGAAGACACTTTATAGTCTAGATCCATACTCCTTTCCCCATTTAGGCCTTTCTGTTAAGAAGATATTCATATTCTAGCAAAGCAGCTTCAAAAACCTTACCTCTTACAGCTTTTGTTTGGTCAGCTTTTGTTTCCTTTCGTCAGGACTCCACAAGAGCTGGGAGCTGATGTGGATCCCAGATCTAGCACCTCTGAGCCCAGGGCATCAGGCACCTCTGGGAGGTCAGGCCAAGACAAGGAATTCAATTTATGGGTTGGTATCATGATCTAACCCAGTGAGGGTAACTAGGGTCAGGCACAGATCTGCAATGGCAAAGCAGGGTCCTGATATTAGCCTGTATGTGGGGAGTCAGGACCAGCAAGGGCCATAGCCACATACAGAGATCAGACTGACATGCCCAGGCCAAAGTTAACTAGGGCCAAACTTAAATAGCATTCCTGACCTCACAGGTGTGGCTGGAGGCTTCAGGTGAGGCTGATCAGGCCATTAAGACTTATTAATGCCCTCAGGGCTCTGACATCTTCACATATTAATTATTCTAAATGCTTCCTAAGCCATATTTGGTTACATTATCTTGCTATGGCTTGGGGTATTTTTATTCCATGTTACTTGACCAAAGCCCTGTCAGACTTGCATCTAGCAGTTGTTCTCATATTGGAATGGCAATGTTCTTTATTTACAGCTGAACCTGATAACCAACTTATCTGCAACAGGGGAGGGTCAGGCTGGATGTTAGGAAAAAGTTCTTCACTGACTGGGTGGTTGGGCACTGGAACAGGCTCCCCAGGGAAGCAGTCACAGCACCAGGCCTCCTGGAGTTTAAGAAGCGTTTAGACAATGCTCTCAGACATAAGGTTTGATTTTTGGGTGGTGCAGATCCAGGAGTTGGACTTCATGATCCTTGTGGGTCCCTTCCAATTCAGGATATTCAATGATGAACTTATTCAAATGCAGAAATATTCCAGCAGACAAACAAACATTTCTGTTTAGCAGGATAGCATTGTTTTGCTTTTCTAATTCCAGTTAATTCACAACCATCATAAGCTGTAGGTGGAATATCATAGGTAAAATATCTAGGTAAAACTACATCAACAGCCAGTTAAGCCTAAGTGTTTAGCTAAACCTTTACTCTTGCTATACTCTTAATCTATCAATCTTTTGACATGCACTGTCAGCAAAGTCTATTGAAGTTAATGAAGCAACTTCCACAGACATAGAAGAGCTCTGAATCATACTATAAATGATTTACTACTGAATTATTACAGGCCTGAATGTGGCTTATTCTTTGCAAGGTAATTTGGTGGAGTAAATAATATTTCTGATTGAGTTAACTATACACTGGACCAATGCCAGGAGAAATAAACAGCCAGTGCAAGAATCACTCAAGAATCCCAAGGCTTCCTCAAGTCTCTCGAACCATGATTTATCAGAATAAAATTAGATGTCTATGTATATAAACATGTTTAGTCATGATTCGTCATCTGTCCCAAAGCAGATATCTTAGAAGCCAATTTGCACAATGAGAGGCACTAGGGACATGTACTCCTGAACTTCAGGACCTCAGCTGACAGCACTTTATTGAGCCGTACACAAAAGTAAGTCAACAAATACTCAAAGTATAAGTCATACATATGTTTCCATGTTTTTCCACCTATTTTCACTCTTCATCTTAGTCATCACATATGCTTTTGCAAAGAGACCTTGTTCTCAAGCACAAATTAGAACATTTATAATAAAGTGCACGGGAAACAAGAAACAGAGAAAAGAGTAATCTCTGTCAGACAGCTCTGAAAGCAGTAGTGTAATTTTCTGTGTCAGAAAAGAACTCAGCAGAAAGCACGTCTAGCAAATAACCTCTTATCTGCAACAACAGACTTGGTGCATGATAAACACCAGGGGAATCAGGTCAGTCAGCCCATACACATTCCTATAACTGGGCAGCACTCTTTCACTGCATGGTGCACCACACACTCACAGCCTCCAGCTGCAGAGTTATATTGCCACTCCCACCTCATGGAGGATGACATGGAATGGCACAGGAGCTGAAGGAAGAAAACAGACAGAAAAGCTGCCTGGGTAGCAAATACACACAGATCTGCACAGTCTCTTAGCTCCATTTTGCATGAACTGGAGAGAGTAAGGGTACAGAACTAGGAAATTGCCTAAAGAATTCCTGAATAAGATCCCCAAACACACCAAGAATATCCCGTTCCACACTCCATTATGCTGAGATTTATTTACCCACCAGTGTGCATTTCTCTCCTCATCATTTGGGTAACTTTCACACTTTCTCCCCTCCATCTTGTTCTTTGGTTCTTTGTCTCTTTTAACATCTCAAAGAATCATAGAATCATAGAATCATAGAACGGCATAGGTTGAAAAGGACCTTAAAGATCATCTAGTTTCAACCCCCCTGCTCTGGGCAGGGTTGCCAACTACTAGAGCAGGCTGCCCAGCGCCACATCCAGCCTGGCCTTGAATGCCTCCAGGGATGGGGCATCCACAACCTCTCTGGGCAACCTGTTCCAGTGCCTCACCACCCTCTGAGTGAAAAACTTCCTCCTAATATCCAACCTAAATCTCCCCTGTCTTAGTTTGTAACCATTCCCCCTTGTCCTATCACTATCAACGTGTGTGAACACGCTTTCCCCCTCCTGTTTATACGCTCCCTTCAGGTACTGGAAGGCCGCAATGAGGTCTCCCCGGAGCCTTCTCTTCTCCAAGCTAAACAAGCCCAGTTCCCTCAACCTTTCTTCATAGGAGAGGTGTTCCAGCCCTCTGATCACACTCACTCTTGTCTGAGTGTTGTAGTATGTTTGGAACTAGCCACATCTCATAAGTGCAGAGAATGGGAAAATTACATCTTTGATATGATATATAAGTGATACTTTCCAAATTACATGTGAAGTATATCATACCTTATGTTATACCTAGTTTATACCTGTATTTGTTAATGAATATAAACCAAATGAAATCATATTTTGTCACATTAACCTACTGCAATCCATCAGGATTAATAATAATAACAATTATAAAACCTTTTTATGCAAAAGGTGAAAAGTTTTATGAGGCGGTATCACATTTTTCTAGCCTACTAAGAAAGGTCTTTTGGGGATTATTTTACTGACTTACCCTAGCAGAAAGAGGAGTCACTGTGACTTCTTCTCCTAGGTGCTGTATATTCACCTATTAAGAAATAAAAACAAACGTGGGATAGGGAACAGAAGTATTTACTTCCATTGTTTTTATTGTTTTATGAGTGTCACAGGGTAAAATCTCATTTAAGCTATAGACAAAATTCCACTATAGTTTTGCAGGATGACAATTTCACCTGCGGATGTACAAAAGTGTCAGAAGCCACCTACCATATGAAAGACAGGAGGGAGAGCTGAATTCAGAGCATTTAAATTTTGGACTATTTAATTAATCATAATTCTATATACATACTGCTGTTATATATTCAATAGTTACTGGTTGATTATGAACTAAATAGAGCCTATATATTCCTCTAGGGCATTGAAGACTCCCTAAATATTATCATTTATCCAGATCTGACTGGTGCTAGGTTCAAAAGAGAAGCCAAAATTTTAATATCCTAAATATTAATGTCAAAACCTGAGAGAAGCCATCTCCTAAGTTCTTTCAGAGAGAATGTATTCTTTGTGATGAAACACATATCTGATGCTGTTGTTCAGTGTACTGAACAATTGAACAATGAATGTTAATGACTTGTGAAGTCGTATGACAATTTGAAGCTTAAAGACAATATTTCATAAAAATCCTTGGGAAAACAATAACATGAATGTACTAGTGACAGAAGATTCATTGGAACTGTGCTAGTGTGTGACGATTTCAAAGCTCCCTTTTTTTTCTTATTAGTTCTGTTTGATGTTACAAGACCACAGAGTGATTAATTTTCGGGATAATATTTCAAGTATTTTATATTTATGTATCTCTGCCCATATGCAGCCACATCTGTGAAAAAGAAATAGCAGGTGTTTCATTTTTATGGTTTCCTTCTGTTTATTTTTGACAAGTCCATTTGTTATTCTAAGAGGAAAATGAGTAATCTCTGAGCCCATTTGATTTGGAATAGAGTACCCTGTCTGTTTACTGTCATTAGTATTCCCATTGCAATACTCTGGCCATTACATAACTAGATACATTTAGCTAGTGAGAATAAAAATGTTCTGTGCTCCATTTGACTTGATCCATAAAAGAACAAACCTATTAGGCCAATATTGCTCCATTTTATTAGTCTTCATAGAACCAATTTTAAATCAAATGTTGTTCGAACTTGTCACATGTTAACACCTTTATGCTTACAGACGGTAGCTAATAAAACGTTGCCGATGCAGGCAACAGACTCTTTCTGTTTCTTTTACGTTATTGTGATGTGATGAGCAGAAGGATGAAACCCTAAGTATCACGGTGATCTTGAATCATCCACAAACAGATGTGGTTTATTTATGCTGAGTCTATTATATAGGTATGGCTATTGTATGTAATGGAAAACAACAGCAGAAATAAAGTAAGCAACATGTAGATCACCTCTGAAATACCTTCTCTGTTCTCACAAGGAAATAACAGTTGCTTTTGATTAGTACATAAATCAGAGAACTTCCAAGGAAAAACATGATTTTATAGGAAGATTCTGCTTCAGTAAGTGACCAATGTCCCTACGGATCAATGAATCAATGACTCAGCATTGTCAATGACCCAATGTCATTTATTCAATGTTAAGAAGCATAGTTTGGACAAGACATAAATGCTGGGGGAAGAGGTAAAGAGGAAACATCAACTTTCTAAGATTTAGATATAGTAAGTTCTGATGTGCTGTTGTATACAACTTCAGATAATCGCCTACAGATAAATGAACAAAAATGATTGCAGAGGGTCATGCCCACCCATAGAGACATCTGCCTCATCCATGATGATTTAGATATTAAAATTCCTTCTGTAGTGCCAAAGGGATGGAGGATTATTTTCTTACTCTGTGGCCTAGTGAAATCTACATACCCAGAGGTGATTATTTGCAGAGATAGGTGAAGTAAATTTTGTATGTAATACCCATCGTGAACATCTGTCTGAACATCTAACTCAGAATAGAAAATGATTTGTATAAAATAGAAAGCCAAACACAGAAATCTTAGGGCTAAGTTATTCAATGGGAAAGACTTGTTTTCAGACCAAAGGAAATATAGGTGTTAGAAACTTAGCAAAGACAGGTAACAGCTAGATATTTCTTTTCATTCCTTCAGTGAAAGGAGGACTTTGGAATCTCCACAGTGCTCTGGATAAATCTTGAACACATCCAACATTCAGCTCCATCCAAAGATTTGGCTTTATTAAGGGTGACAGATAACAACAGCCCACAAAATCCAGTCTCTCCTCCATACAGGAATGGAGGGTTTTTCTTAGAGTAACAGTTGTATGACTTGTATATTATTTTGTCTGGAGAGTCACTGATATTATTTTCATCATCTTTAAGCAAACATGCTGCAGCCTGTGAAGTACCCATGTTGGAACAGATATTCCCAGAGGGACTGCAGCCTGTGGAGGACCCACAAAGGAGCAGCTCATTTGCCCATGACAGTAATCCACAAGTGATCTCACTGTATCTATTTTAATGCCTGAGTCTTCTTGCTATCCTTTTCTTCCTCTTTTCTCCTCATCCCACTGATAGGGAAATATGAGTAAGTGGTTGTGTAGGTGCTTAGCTGCCAGCTGGGGCTAACCCTCAACACTGCCAGAGATTGGTGATATAAAGCACACAGATGCTTCCATTCTCTGCCATTTGGAACCACTTAAAGATTCTGCTTTTGGAGGGTAGAGTGGTCACAGAGTTTCTCTATGACCCTAAGCAAGCCTCTATGGAGTTCATTGGCTTTAGTTATCAGTACTGCAATCTTCTAGTTGGCTCAGTGCATTTGAAATGGTATCACTAGCATCATCAGGTCTTGAGTATGCAGCTGTCAATACAGCATATTTGTCATTGGTATGGACCTTATGAGAAAATTCTTGCACTATTTTTAAAACCAGAGTTTTTGTTCTTCTTTTTGGTATGATTTTCTGTGACATCCCTTTAGATCAATCAGGGTTAAAAATAGAAGGTGGAAATTATGTTTCAAAATAGCTCATGCTCCAATTTTATTAAAGTCCTTTGCTCTAAAAATAGTCTTTTTAAGCTGAAATCTCTCTTAAAGTCTTTAAGAAGAAAAAAAAAAAAAGACTTCAAAGAAACAATTGTCTTTCCTTCTTATCAACCAGTGGTGAAGTAAAGCCTGTCCTTCTCATTTTGGTAAGATATTGCCTAAGCCTTGCCAGATAATTAGTAATTTTCCAACTAACTTCCATATTTTTAAATTTCAAATAGCTTGTTAGTTTAGAAAAAAATAAGGATTGTCTATAAACTTTCTACATTTTACCTACAACATGTCAGTATTCATGATATCAGGCAGCTAATGATAGCAAAATATCCAGCAAATTATTGTACAGAAACTTTCCATTAGGTAGAAAATGCTTTAGAGGTAAGCATTTTTAAAAACGTTATACAAGTTCCATATTCAAACAGCAACAAGATATTCACCTTCAAAATGTTAATCTTGCTTAGAAATAATCAATACTGTCTGTGTAACATTTCTCAGTGAAGTGATGTTCTTAAGTTTTAAAGCACAAAGCTTTAGACTGCTTACACAAGACATCAGTTTCATTAAGGGTTTGCCTACGGTTGTTTGTTTAGGTTTAAACTAGAGGCTTTCCTCTTCACTAAAGGGAAAAAGGATCTTCTTTCGTGGCATATTTTACAGCTTCAATAAGACATACCATTCTTTTTGATTGTTAGGGAACAATCTGGTGTTTTTCATACAAAATCTTAGTCCCCTTCCTTCCCCATCCCTTTTTTTTTTTTTTCCTTGATAGAGATCACCTCTAAGATGGAAGTCTTAGATAATGAACTGAACACCCTGTATGGGTACTTGTTTGCTTCTTTCCACAGGAATAGTGTGGCACTTCATGATTTTGTGAAAAGGAAGATGGCAATATTGAAAGACAAAATCTTGGCACAAATGACATCTTTCATGAATATTCTTATGGACGGTTCCTGTATTTACTCTGTACTGAACCAAATAAGTCTCTTTTTAAGGAGAAGTGGCCTTGAGAGAGACTGGGGCCCAAGCACAGCACAGATCCAATCCTCAGATTCAAATTCACAATAACTGCAGGTAGGGAGAGGCTTTGCAAAGCCTCTCTCACCAAGCTTTTGCCTCTAATGTTGTTATTTTAACTGTTGCTTTGTTAAACTTACAATTTTACATTCCAAATCCAAGACCTCGTTAATTACTAACCAGAAATGTTATAAGGGAACAGAAGCAATAGCTGATAAACAGAGAAATAAGTAAGTACAGAGTACAGGGCACACATCTAAGACATGCAGATAGTTGGCATACCCCAGAAATCCAGCAGACCAACAGAGGACCTTCAAGAAAGAACCTTTATCTTTGTGCAAGGCACTGCTGCTACTAAATCTGGACAAAACCAGTATCTTTTTTTGTGTGTGTGTACAGCTGGGTTAGAGGCACCAGACCCGTGAGTTTATTGAGGAAGGGAAAGCCACCTATCGATCTACGCTGAAAGAATTCAAAAAACATTGCATGCCAAGAAGGAATGGAATGGAACTGTTCGAAAGATACCAGAACTCAAAAAAAGGAGAGAAACATTTGTGACAGCTCTGGGGATATTCAGTCCAAATGTATCACTTTGGAAATATAATAGAATACATAATGAGGAGACAGATATCCAAAATTAAGCAAGAGCAAGCTATACACTTAACTTTCATGCTCGCAGAAATCAGAAATAACAGCGAAACAGGCTCCAAACTACTTTTCCCAGATTTACTTTCTACTTCTGTAACACCTTTATTACACGTGAAATAATGATGTGACTCTTAAGTAACTCACAAAATATCTGTGTAAACTTTCAAATCATATTATCCAATACTTATTCTTTTTCTCCAAAATATACAACATATAGTGACATAGTGTAGAAATTTAAGCTAAATAAACAGTTTAAAACTGCAACTCAGCCTGAACATAGCTGCAGGCAGCAACATTTCCACTGCCCTAAAATCATATTTTTCTTAATTGACAACTGTCCATTTCTGTGACAGAAAGAGAAGGTATCCTTGACATTTCTTCATTCAGATAACATACTTTGGACAAGTAAAGAAGCAACCAGGAGAGAAGCAGAGAAGTGACATGCATGGAAATACTGTGGTTTTTTGTTTGTTTGTTTGTTTGTTTTATATTGTTTTTGTCAGTAAAGATGAAGACAAGTTGGTAATAACTTGTCAGTTACTAAAAGAACATATTGCGCTGTCTTACCTCAGTACATGGAAATGAATACGCACAGTTACGCAAGTAGCTACCCTCATACAGATTTGATGCCTCATTCATCACACAACAGACATAATTCAACACATCTACGACTTTCTTCTTACTTTGTAGTTGTAACCAATTAATATTTTCCTCTATTCAGAGGCTGCTGGCCTTGGCACATAAAGTTTTAAGCACAACTACTAGAAAAAATATTAATTTTGACAATTTTCTGTTGAAATTTTGCACATTAATGGCAACATTATGGTTTCTTGTTTGGGCTTTGTATCTTTTGCCAATGCAGTTTTAAGAAGTTTTCAACATTGGGCTGGAAATATAAAATTTTGAGTTTCTGCAGTGAACACTGAGACAGTAAAGGTGATAATAAAGTATTCAGAAAGAAAAAAGCCCTCAAAAAATTGACTTTTTTTTTTTTTCCACATTAGCTTTTTTGCAAACAACCTTCTTGTATGGGGACTTATTTTTATGTGGCTGAAGGCATTGTTTGATACAGACGAATAGCTCACTACAACTTTCCTAACAAACCAATTCCTTTCCCCTTTATCTGCAACAACTCAGTGTAATTTCTATAGACAATACTACTGACACTTGTTAACAGTCCTTCTAGTTAAGATGTTATGATAGCAAGCATATAATGCAATGAAGTAAATGTTGCTAATGTCTACACGGACATGTGTGGTAATGACACTGAAAATTTTGCCTCAGGCTCTCCCTGTTTTAGGCAGAACACACTGAGAGGAAACTACAATAACGCTTTATCAGTCACACACAGATGATAATGTTTCTTTAAAAAAAAAAAAAAAGGAAAAAAGTGTTTTACAGGCCCTTGGAAAAAGAAGCACATGTTAATTTCTATCACCATTCTTACTCTTCTCCAGTATTTTGAGATAGCATAAGCATTTTTTTTATAAAACAGAGTTGCTCCTTTTAAAAATTTGCTCGGGTCCTAGTAAGAGAAGACTATGGGCAATGAACAAAAGTATAAAATGTATTTTGACTTACAGCTTCATATTGCATAGATATATAAAGAAATGATTAAATTAGCTTAAAGTTCACCTTAACAAGCACGTTTTTAGATATACTTATTTCTTTAATGTGTATGCACACATATCTGTATTTGCAGAAGAAACAGAAATTTTGATACTTTTAATTTCTTTTAAACTCAGTAGCCTTGAAAAGGTTGGCTACGTTAAAATGGTCTACTTTACATGAACCGGCATTTCCATCTTACAAATACTGCAGCCTTCCATAGGTTTATAACCATTACAGGGAATGACTTGTGAACTTTGAAAACAATGCTTTTAAAGTATTTAGAAAGGATCTGTGGGCAAAGAGAGATTAGCTTTTAAGAATTTACACTGTGCATGTAAAGCCATTTGTAGTAAAACAAAAGCAGATCATAATCCTAAGAATAAAAGGGAGTATTGTTCTGTTGGCTGGATGCAGTCCTGAAGAAGGAGACTGTCTTCATATCCACTTGTTTTACCTGCCAGATAGCGGTGAGTGTAGGATAGATGCAGCTATAGACTCATTCAAGCCATCCAGCAGCTACTTTAGTGAATCCCATGTAATGAGTCAAATGCAGCAAACAGTTGGAAGAGTTAAAACAGCTTAAATGCCACTGGGCTTGTAGAATCTGTCCTAATTTACCAGTAGGAACTTCATGCAAACTTGCTTAAGTGTTTTCATAATCAGTCCCCTCAATATTCCTATTCTCCTCTTTAGATATTGTGCTTAAAAGAAATAGGGACTGTGTCCCACATTAACATCCACTGCACACCTGACTTCTTTTCTATATTCCACTTCACCAGCCTGTTCGGCAGTAGTGCTGGCCTCTGGAAAGTTTCGTGCTGACTTGCTGTCTTTTTTCTCCTTGGTTTTGTGATCTTCTGTTCCGAGCTTGTCAGTCACTCCTTCAGCAACAGCCTAGATCAATGTGAACGGAGACTGAAGAGAAATTTTCAATAATGGTAAGTCAGGCAAAATAAGGAGCTGCAAAAGCAAGCCAGGAGAGAGATTCTTTGAAGTCTTACAGTTTTGATCTGCTATGACTTTCAACAGGGAAGGTAGGGTTGGGAGCAGTTATTGCCCAACATAAATGTTCCCTTAAAATGCCTGACACAGTACATTATGGGCTGAATCTAAGCCCAACAATGCCAATGAGAACCCTTTAGACGACCTTCAGTGGGGCTTGGATTACACTTTTATCAAGGAAAATGTTTTCTTGCTTGGTTTGCAGAAACCCACTTAAGCAACAGTACTTTGAAAAGTGTATGGAGACAGTAAAGAAATACATTTTACTGCTCTTTTTATGCTGAAGAGTACTGATGATAGCAGCTTCTGTTCAGTTATGTTTGACGATGCTGATGAGTATAAGTTGATTTCGAAGTACCACTACATGTCATTCATCTGCACACAAAGTGTATAAAAGGGTCAGAAGTAGGAACATTTTGCTTATCCTACTGTATACAACTGGAATGTTGACAGAGCTGGCATCTCTCCTTTTTAGCATAGAAATTCTTTAGGGGTACAAACCAAATGATTTAGCAGACGCACAATTTGCATTTTCTGTGATCATCTCTTCCTCCATTTCTTCCTTGGGTTTACTGTGCAGGAGGAATGAATAATCAGAAATAGAATACAAACTTTGAGGGATTTTGTTAATTTGATATCCAAACACAGACCATCAGTCTGGCTCATTATTTCGGGATGGAGTTCATTTCACCAATACTTTTCCCAGACTGTCCTGAGCTGTTTCTAAGTGACCACACAACACTCTGCAAAAAAGTTGCTCCTATGAAATCAGAACTGCAGATCTCATAAGAATACTGCACAATTGAATATTTTCTAGTAATGTTTCTCACCCACAGCTTGTAGAAATTAGGCTGTACTTTTGCCTAAGGGGAGAAGAAAAGATATTTTGAGAAAAAGTCAGCTAACCAGTATTTTCTTTATAGACTTCCCTTCACCAAAGATGAAAAAGATTGCAAGGGTTTTTTTCTCTAAGAGTGTATGACAGCTGAGTTTCTATTGTGAGAAGTCTGTACTCTTATTAGCTGAGGGTGCCACTGGCAAACAAATAGCAAATCTATGCCATATCTTCATCTTTTTTCTGTAGTACAACTGCTCCACTGAAACCACCTGATCATAAATGTCTAGGTGTACTAAAGATCAGATTTAGGAGAACCAAAAAAATGCCACTAATGAGGATCCTTGGCAGACAAATGCAGTCAGGACTTTGCTAGGATAGTTGTTCAATTTAGACAAAAGAGTAATAATCAGCTGTAGGATGCCATCCAACTGAGTTATTGGCAGTTGCACAGGAATAAGAATTCAAAAAATTATTTACTCTTCAGCAGGGTACTTTGCCTTACAACAGGTTCTTCCACAAAGCATACCATCTCCAAAGCTTAATAAGATGGAACAGTAGAGAAGCATCTGCAAACTTTGGCAAAATTAATCATAGGAAAAGGCAACGCTACTATCACTCACATGGTGTTGTGCAACATAAGGGCTTGTTGCTGATTCTGGGCCTGATCACTCACTACGTTACTGCAGGTTTATATTTGAAATCATGTTTGGTGGAAAACCAAAGCAATGCAGTGGACAATCAGGCTAATACATTTATGCAGGCTGGAAAAACAGAGAAGGACGCTGCAAGGCTTATCAGAAATAATGCAGCTATTCTACAGTTCTAGAGCTCCCACTATTTTGCTACAGTCTATCCTGTCAATGTCTTTTGATCATATCAAGAGCTTAGATGAATTTTGCTTGTTCCAGCTCTCGTTTTTCCACTGCATTTAACACAAGCACAGTGATATTCCATTTTGCTGACAAACAACAAGAGAGAGCAAATTGACTGGTTTATTCTCCGAATAGTGGGGGACATTCGATACAACATTTGACTGGCATCACTGGCCACTCCATCAACAACTGTGCCTTAATTTTCAGCAAGAAAATCATCATCAATAACTATTCCCTTTAAAGCACTAGGCACATTTTGTATGCTTTCAGAGTGTTTCCACACTTCCTTAGCCATGAGAAAAGTATCAACTATCATGGGAGTTGTGTGGCTTAAGCCCTGCACAATAGCCAGTGGAAATATAACTTCTTACGGTCACTTGAATGCTACCGGAATTTCAGAGTGCTGATAAGGGGAAGAACCTCCGATGGTTTACAAAAAGCAGGGCTCCACGTACCCCAGGGGAGTTCATCTGATTTACATGGGTTGAAATTCTGGCTCATAGGATTTTGATATAATCTCCAATCTACTCTCCTTCTGTCTTCATTTTCCAGCTGCTCACAAGTCCCTCCTCAGAATAAATAATAAGGATGCTGACATTTTCTATGCTTACATGCCTGCACCACAGCGAGAATGTAGCCAGTAATGGGCTTACTGGCTGTAAATGGTTTACAGAGTGAAGTTCTTACTTTATATTAATCCTGAATTGAACGAAAAACAGTTGGCCTAAGAAGGCTACAATGGTTTCAACTTCATCTGGCTGCAGTCCCTTACTTGAAGACCCAGCTTTACTTCTGTGATCTGTGTGAAGTCTGTGGAGTAAATTCCCTCATAATCAAATGCCATTGTTTTCCTCCTGAAGGATAATGTTGCAATCAGCCTGAAGTACAAATACAATCTCCTTCTTGCATTCCTCCTTTTTTAAATAAAAATGTCATGTAAATATCTGGCTGTTCCAGAAACACAAGGGAAACATAAACACAGCTAGATGTAGTCCAACATTACCCCTGTAAATGTCAGGTTATTCCCCCAATTAACCTTAAGTGCAAAGCCATCTTTTAAGTGCTCTGTACAGTAGTATTGCTTGCAAGTCACATCTCTATAGACACTGAATTCTCTGGGCTAGGAGTTCTTGAGTACACACATATAAACCAATGGCAGGGTATCTTGTAGGTAAAAGGATTTTACATTCCTGTGGGAAAATCATTGCTTTTTCTTTTTTAGCCATAGAAACATCAAGTCACCAAAGGCAGAAACATCAGAGTACATTTTTATAAAGTATTTAATTAGATCTGGGCATGAAAGGAGTATATTTCTCCTCAAAATTTTAATAAAACTCAGAAATGTTTTCCCCTCAAACACATTCTTGCAATAAATATTTCTTTTGTGCCTTATGGCGACTGAAATTTGAATATTTCATTCTGCCATTCTGCGTTCTGGGTAAGTCCTTTTTCATCCAGCATTCTCTCTGGAGATACATTCTGGTCCTCCTTTCCAGTAAATTGCAAAATGAGGCTTTGCAGCTGTACACTTCTGTTTTGCTGAATAGTTCAAATGGTTAAGTAGCAATAAGCAGACAAAAGAATAGAACACAGTAGGGGATAAAAACTAAAAAACTATCAAGCTGTCACTTGAAATCCAAAGACTGTCAAATATGCCTATATGTACAGGATATAGTCTGTTTAGATGAATATTATCCTTATGATGAATATCTCAGAGAATTGACCTAAGACTACCCACACTTTTATTACTAAATAATACAATCATGACCAAAAGCTCTGAGATCAAAAGTCCTGTTGTGAAAATGAAAAAAATTAACAGTTGAAGGAGAATCCATAATCATTAGCAGTCTAAGGTTATTCTGAAATTGTCAATAGATAAATAAAAGCCTTTTTTATATTTATTCTGTTATGGAAAGGTGTATTTTCAAGGTGTTAATGACGGCTAGAAACTCAGCAGTGACAGTTAAGACTTTCATAAAAAGTCTTCTTTCTGACTCGAGGAGCTGTAACCTGAATAGAAATAACTCATCAAGCTTTTACAAATCTGATGATAGTTGGCAACAATGAACACAATGAGACAAGGAATGTGGCAAGTTGGAAGCAAGTGGCAGGTCTGAGGTATACTTGCATCATGAGAATTGGTCAGAGCTACTGGCAAGAGTATTGTATCCAAAATGAGAGGGGTAGAGTTCTTTGGCAAGTGTCTAAAGCACTTCAGTGAACTGAAAAGATTGAAAATACACTAGGTGTAATAATATGTGTGATACATAAAGTATTTGTACCGTATTTGTAACTGTAACTGCGCGTAACACTTGTATTGATTCTCTACACAGGACTGAAGGAAAAATCTGATTGTCTTTATGCACCTCTGTTTTTCATTCTCCTTTGTCAGCCACCTTCTAAAGTAATTTTGTGTAGCCTCAAATGCAGCTGATGGATCCACTGAACACACATATATTAATTATAATGCCATTCTATCCAGGCAACTTAGAATGTGGTATCACTATCAATGGCTGGAATTCAAACTTGATACCTTAACCTTTTACCTTAAGTTTCTGGCCTGACTATATTGACAGTTTTCTTGGACAAAGTTACAGAATCTCATAAAAATTTCGCTTTTTAAATTAGCTTAAATTTTAAACTACATGTGTATATGATTACCAATTCTTTAGCAGCTCAAGAACCAAATGTTTTTGGCCCCAGATGACCGTGAAAACTACTTCAGCTGTAACAATAAATTCTCTATAGATTGCTATAAGTTAGACTGTCAGTTTTCAATGGAGATTTCCTTTTCTTTTCTTTCTTTTTTTTTTTTTTTAGATGTTGAGCCTGCTTTGATTTTTTCTTTTTAATGTGATAGATACTTTAATTTCCTCTCTCTTTTTAATTTAAATTTAATTAAAATCTGGCCTCACTGACTTTCAGTTTCAGGTTCTGAGTTCTCTCTGTGTTTACCCTCCAAGTGTTTCCAGTACCTTGAGCACATTAAGAATATTAAGCAGTTAATCAAGTGTAAAAAAACATTAATTTGTTCTCTAGCATCTTTCATCAATCTTTTTTTTTTTTTTTAATCAGAAGAATATCCAACAACTAAGCCCACAGTTTCCACAACAAGCATTTCATCAACAGGCACTGATATTTCACTGCACCCAGGACTGTGAAATAAATCTCTGCTGACGTGAGTGAATGGTTTTCTGTACAGGAATCATCCCAGCCCCAGTGTAATTACTAAGATTCTCCCATACAGGTTTTAAAATAAGCTAAATAACTCCAGTCAAACTATATATGTGTGCGGGTATATAGAACAACCTGATTCCTTGAAGCCACATTAAATTCTCTACCTTGTTCCTAAAAGCTGAATGCAGTTCAGCATTTCATAAGCCCCATCGCACTCTGTGTAATCTTCTCTAGTCTCTCAAGCCTGTGCCAGAGCTGCCACCTGTCCCATTTCTGCCAGTGAACCAAGACCTGCCCTTTTGTGGGCTAGGTTTCCAGAATTTGTTCAACTAAATGGCAAGTGTGAAATCCATTTTACCTGGTGGATGTGATCCAATATCCTGGCACAAACAATAAAGTTGGTAAAGGGGCAGAGAACTTTCCAAGACTAAACTGTGCTGATATATTTATTTGTACTGTAGTCAATGCTACCATTGAATCTAAACACCCAGCAACTGGTCCACAAACAGCACATCTTTGAGTTTGGGATATTCATTATCTCTGGAACTGCTTTATGTAAATGTAGGTATACTAATTCCTGGCACAGGGCTGGTTTGCCTTCACCGTTATCAGCAACACTAGCCAGCTCTAGCTAATGTTAGTTTATGAATCTTGGTATTAGAATTCATTCTGACCCCAATATAATGTGAATCTTCATTTGGGAAGAAATAATTTTATGAGCTGAAGTGGAGCTATGCTGTTTGAAATCCCTAATCTAGGCACTACAACTTTGTTGAAAAGTTATAAAACTAATAAAATCACTGTTTAGGTTGTTAATAAGAAGCCTCGGTCATTATGCAGTGATTAGTTTTTATCATACAATGAAAAAAAAAAAAAAAGAAATGTTCTTTTACTTGCCCCGATATCCTACTGAATCGGGTGTTTTCAATCCCTCTTTTGATCACAAACCTTCAGTCTGGGGCTAGGTGGAAAAGCAATTGCCACATAAACTATGCAAGCTTCTGGGGAATGATGCACAAAACCTCAAGTCCTCAATTAACGAAGATATAGGATTTAGTCATGGGAACTAAAATAAAATGCATCAAATTATTTGTACTGACATCCTTTATCCCTTTGTGTACAAACAATAAAAGCTTCTTCCAGTTCATTGATATACACAAAAAGTAATCCTACTCCAGCTCCATCTCAAAGACAAGTGAGCAGAATGAGAAACCAGTTCATGAATCATGTAACAGGACAATCTGTTGGTCTAAGGCATGCTGGTTCTTCTTAAAAGACTGGGTTGTAAACTGTGGGAGAGCAGAAATTGCTTCCTGAGCAGCCTACCTGCCTGCAGAAGTGGTAGGTCAAACAGTTAAGTGGAACAATCTCATCAGATCAGCCAATATAAATTGTCCTTCTTCATGAATGGTATGTGAATGGAGGAAGACAGGGCAAAACACTAACCCACTATAAATTCCCGCCTGTGCATACCGCACAATGAGATCCATATACAGACAAGCCCTTAAGGGTAAGGAAAAAATAATAACAAAGAAATATAAAAAATCTGGAAGATGTCTGTACCTTTGTGAAAAATAGACTTTCATCTTGCATTTGTCAATTTACTTGGTATACTTTCTTACACATACTGCATTTTTTTATATAATGTTATATGCAATATGTTACAATAAGCACACACAGATCAACTCTCTCCAGACTTTCCTATTTGCAGTCAGAACAATATAACTTGGAAGGGAGCTCTGCAGTTTGTCTGATCTAATCCCCTGTTCAAAGCAGAGTTAGCCATAAAGTAAGATAAGGTATTTCCCAAGGGTATAGGGTTTTTCTAGGCAGGTTTCAGAAATCTCCAAGTAAGGAGATTCCATACTTCTCTGCACTTTTTTTTCCATACTTGACCACTCTTGTGGTGACTTTTTATTTTATTTTCTCTTAACTACTTAGAATTTCCCTTCCATTGCCTCTTGCACTTTCACTTTACACCTCTAAGGGTCTGGCTCCGTCTTCTCTGTCCCTTTAGAAAGCAAAAAGCTGCAAGTAGATTCCCACCATCCTTAGCCTCCTTTTTTCTGGGTTAACTAGTCTGGCTCCCTCTCCCTGAATATATATTAAGGCCCTCAGAGCATCTTGGAGCTCTCACTCCACTCAAAGTCATGATTTTTAAAGGTAGTGACATCTGACATGAAATGCTCCTGAGGTGCTGAGACTGTGCAGTATTCCAAAAGTTGTGCTTTGTAAGGTGAATTGCTGAAAACAGAAATAAAATCTAAATTTGCAAAGTTCATAATTTATGCCAGCTATTTAATACTGTTTCTTAACTGTAATACTCTTATTCTGTGTCATCTTTTTAGCTGAAAAAATATACTTTGCTTTACTAAAAAACATTCTCACTGCAGTATCTGAAACTCAGAAGAAAAATGGAAAAGACTGTTGCTATTATTTTCTATTTATGAAAAGGAGCACTCTGGAAAACTTACGAGAATTGACACAGGTCACACACACACACCAAGAACTGAGAAGAGAAAAGTGGGATTCTAGCAGTATATCATATTTTCTGGTGTATTATTGCATTTCTGGATTAGATAAATAACCTCTTTGCACTTGCTCCCGTTCTCCAACAAAATAATGGAAAACAATGTCTTGCACATGAGCTATGAAGAAGAGCAGTTTCTGTTCTGTTGCTTTTAAACACACTGATACCATATTTTTAAATATATCCAAATTGTCTTTTTGCATCAAGTGAATCACATCAATTCATCTCTGCCTAGAGACAGACATTCTGAAAAAGAGCCTCTAACGGAGGCTAACATTTCCTTGATTTACTGTGAAAGAAACTCTCATTTGTTGTACTGTTTCAAGTGTTGATACTGATGACCGGGAAATGAAAATACTTGAGAAGCTGCCAGGCTAATTTCATGACAGATCAGTCAGGAATGGCACACAAGAATCTGATTTTGGGCATAGCTATTAATGTCTAGCAACTCATTTGGGAAAAAAAGGAATTAGCATTGAAAAGAAGTAATCAAAAGATCCTCCAACGGTGAAGACGTCAGTGCCAGGTATTTATCACTAGGACTGTAACAAGTTTACTAATCTTACAAAATTGGAACAAGAGATACATTAATTCTGTTCATTAGGTACCTCCTGCTGTTATGGTTTGATTATTATTCATAGTACTTGGACACTTCACTTAGGATTGGGTTATTAAGAGTTCTAAGTACTGCATATAAGCATAATAAAAGTCCATCCCCAGCTCTGCTTTATAGTCTTACAGGAAAAAAAGGACTTGATTTGCAATTTGGGAATGGGCACAGAATGACATTATGCAACCTGTGCCCTCTCTAAGAACTGGATAAAGACATTCTGTATCACAGACCTGCACCTTAATGTCCTCAGAGCTTGTCCTCCCCATGGGTCTCTCCTACTGCAGTGATATTTTCTTTTGCTTTGACTTGTTTATGGACATCCAGCTATTACATCAGAGGCAGCAGCCCTCACACACAGAGATATGCCAACAGAGAATAACACTGACACGCTAGCACTGCTGTCTGTACCAAAGGATTCCAAGCCACTCCAGAAATCCCTGCTTCTCAAAGCAGGTCTCTAGTAGACTGTGGCAGCTCCGATGTTACAGTCTAACTACAGTTTTGGTAGGGAAGTTCTGGCTTGCTAAAAACTTTAGTGTTTACCACGAGGCCCAGCAGTATCATTTTCTTCTTTGAACAAGTGTCCAACAGTTCTGTGCATTGGAGTTGCTACTCCTGCAAGAATGCTACCATATGTATATTTAATATCCATAAAGGACTGGTTTTTTATGCCCCAGCTAAAAGGCTGCTGCCTGGAGAACACGAGACAGAGGATTAGGGTTCAATGTCCAGGGCAGACCAGCACCTCATGGGTTTTCATCAGCCAGATCTGGATCTATATAGCATGATCCACCAAGAACACTCTGTAGACCAAACTTAAATTCTCAAAATCCTGAAGCGGGATGTGCATAATTGTATTAACTGTGTTAATATATTCCTTCTCCTTATCACCATAAATATGAAATTTATCTGATTTTGGATTAAGCAGGTCTCAAGGTGAATTTTGAAAGTCCTTGTGAATTCTTTCTTTCTCATAGATCTTACTGCTAGAAAAGTGATTCCCTCAGAGGGCAAAAATTATATTTCTTGGCCTGCCAGCTGAGAAAGCAACAAAAACTTTGAATAAACGTGGCAACAAAGAAACAAAGTTTTTACTTCTAAACTAATCATGATACATATGAATTAGAAGGAAAAGGTGAAGTTGTACCCTGTAAACAAGCTGCTTTTAAACTCCATTCTACTCTTAGAAGAAGCACTTCAGACAAATTTTTAAATGCTGGGCAATTTACTTTCTCCCTTGTCTTTCTGGACAGAAGAAAGAGAACAAAAAAAAGTCCAATTTATTTTGCAGATTAGATGTTCATTTCTCCACCAAAACTGTGGTCTCTGTTAACGGAACAAGATCATTCCAAGGAATAATGTAGATCATGAATGCTTTTGCATCTAGAGAAAATGCTTAAGGACTTGGCTGCCAAAGAACAGATGGACTTGTTTTGTCCAAGAGTGGACCCTGAAGTCCAGATTTGAGACTATCAGTCCTCATAGTGCAGATGTAAACACCATGGTTCTAATTTCTCCTTGTTTCAGCATTTACCAGGTCTTTAAAAAGAGCATATGACTTGAGAACAGTTAAGAATGAAAACTAATAATAATGATTGTTATAATTACAAAAACAAGATACTGAATGAAAATGCCTTAAGAACCCGGTAAATGGAAATTCAGTGACATGTTAACTAGGCTAGAACTGTGGAGGAATGCTGGCTAGTTAACCTATGGTGCACTAAGATTTTCCTTATGGGTTTGACACAGAAGGCCTGAGCCGAGACAACAGTGTCTGAGTCTGTCCTGCACTTGGAACCAGCCCATAGGACTTTCTGCCTCTGTATGGTTTAGTGGTATAAATCCAAAGTAGCTAATGTGAGAGAGGAATCATGAGGATAATTTTCAGGTTGTGAAAATTATTCCTTCCACCTACAGACCTTTGAGGGCCTAATTAAAAAGAAAAAAAAAAAAAGTGAATACCTATCTACTAAAATCCCTGAACGCTTTTATCCGAACTGATAAAAACCTGTCTCATGAAGTTTCAAACACAAGTCTGGAGGTGTGGCAAATTTTCAGGGATCTGACGATGATATAAGTGGCACAAGGAACTGTGACTAAGTTACACTAGGTATGAATCGGCTCCAACCAGCTTGCCTTGAGCCAGAGCATCAGACACAGCTGTCAGCACAGCACCACTCAGCCCCTGTGTTTATTGTTACAGAAGCATCAGATACAAGAAAGGAAAAAACTTTGTGCTTCTCCCCTCTATCACTAAAAATCAAATGATTTGCAAAGAAAAGAAAGGCAAGGACAAAAGAGACTACTTAATGAGCATAAGCCTAATAAGTATTTCTGCTGGGAAGAGCACACTGACGTCTTAGATGCAGTACTCGTGGCAGAAGTTAAAAGGCATGTTCTAATTTCATGTAAGTCTTTATGTAGGAGGGGGAGAAAAACCTAATACTTCAATTTAGATTAAATTTTACAGCTACTGCTAGTGTAGATAAAAATTTATAGTTTCACAGCTGTAAAGGTTTTAGATTTAATTAGAGGAACTTGTTTCCCTTTACGCGGCAACTTTTGCAATGAGCTATGCTCTGACAATTTGCATTAATGTGCTTTATATAATTCTTACTGAGTTTCCTGCTGTGAGTTGCTATGCAGTATCATATTTTAGGATACAAATGAGAAAGGAAGTCTTCATTCTTTCTTGCTTGCATTTGGAATTTGGCTGTTATTGATTTATTTTAAGAATGATGGTCACAAACAAAAGATTTTCATGAGCAGATCTATTGACTAGGTTTCAGTACGCTTGCCATAGAAAGTTTGGTATTAATGAAGTTCATGAAAAATTAATTCAGGGAGTCTTCTTAAATGGTTCATTAGCACATGCACTTGATAAAAAGATCTCTTCTGACCTACTTATTATTCACTTTCTGGTACATACATGGGAGGATTTAAGATTTTCTTGAGGACATATGAGTTTATATACCTTCATGGTATACAAGATTTTTTCAAAATTTGTTTGACAAAACATGCTTTCCACAAACTCCTGTCGATTGACTGTAGTAACTGATCTCCTGTTTTGACTACAATCAGTGCTGAGTTCATTTTCCAATACTTATTTGGGGCTATGTACCTGTAATTTTTAGCAGTGCTATAACATTGGCCTATCAACATTAATTTTTCATACATTCTATAATGCAAAACAAACTTCAGATTTCTGCATACTCTTTTAAGACTCTAGATTTCAAATGATTAAAGCCTGTTGATTTTAAATTGAGAATGCTTAACAAGTGCCATTGAACATTACACTTGGTTATAAATAGCCTGGAAAAATAAAATCACTGTCATATCATGCTGGTTTTTATATATGCATATACTACATAAATATAGGTAACTACTAAACACACCTGCATTTTTTCTGCATTCCTATCAAATCTTAAAACTCCACAAATATTTTTTGTCCCTGATATATTTTTTCTTATTATTAACTGTTAGATATTTGTTTCTCTGACACTTTTTAGTTTCCCTTATCAATTCTTTGCTTTTTAATTTTAAAATTATATTAACACTTTCTTCCTTTCTTTTTATTTGTTCTCTGTTATGTTTTGCTTATAATTTCTGCCTTTGACATTGAACAGAGATGGGCTTGTTGTCTTCTATCCTGCAAAAATCAAAGCTTCTTGGCCTCTTGACTTTTATTGTGCTTCCTATTTTCGTTCACTTTCTTTCTCCTAATTCCTCCCACCCTTCTTTCAGATATTCAACACAGAAAAATGCAAAGTCCTTCACCTGGGGAGGAACAACCCCAGGTCATGCTGGGGGCCACCCAGCTGGAAAGCAGCTTTGCAGAAAATGGCATAGGGGTCCTGGTGGACACCAAGTAGAACATGAGCCAGCAGTGTGCTGTTGCAGTAAAGGCCGATGGTATCCTGGGCTGCATGAAGCAGAGTATTGCCAGTGGCACAAGCTGCCCAGAGAAGTTGTGGAGTCTCTCTCCTTGGAGACATTCAGAAACAATCTGGACATGGTTCTGGGCAACCTGCTCTAGGTGGCCCTGCTTGACCAGAGCAGTTGGACCAGATGATCTCCGGAGGTCCCTTCCAACCTCAACCATTCTGTGATTCTGTGAAATCAACCCTTCTGAAACACTGTCTGTATAAATACAATACTGGTTGGGACTGTCCTTTATTTGCAAGACTTAATTTGTTGGATCATCAACAGTACTCCCAAGCAACCATTAACTTCCAATATGGTGATTAAATCATCTTCATGAAAATAGATTTAGTATTTGAGTTTTTATTATATTAAGGTAAAAATAATCTACAGTTTATAGAAACTAAAGGCACTGTGTTATTGGGCATAAAGATTCCAAACTGAATTTTCTATTCATAACATCTTTTCCTACACTACTATAACATCTTTTCCACACACTACTATCAGTTAGGAGGTTAAAAAGGAGTCCCTTCACTGGAATTTGGTGCAAGACAAACCTCTTGCAGTGCTTCATGGGCTTTGTAGCAACTATGTTTACCCAAAAGCATTTGTTAAGCCACAGTTAGAAGTTATCAGCACCACAGAAACAGCTGAGCAAGAAAAGTATGAGCACCAAAAAGGCAGACAGAGCCAAGACACTGCACTTGGCAATGCCTCCTGGAAAACTCTTGTTTGAAATTCTGCTCACATGAGAATCATGTTCCTAGCAGCAGGCACTTTTCTGCTACCTGGGAAAAATGATTTTACTTCCCAAAGTCATGCATTTATTAGTTTTTTGTTGTTGTTGTTGTTGTTGTTGTTTTTTCCCCCTCTTAGAGAACTGGAAGTTGTCAATTTACCCCTTGTAAACTCAAATCCTTTTCTTCAGAAACCTCAACATTTTGTGTGAAATTTCACTTCTTTCTCTTGACAGGTTCTCCTCAGCAGTACTCACATTTATGTAAATAAGGAGAAGAATATATCAGCTCCAAAGACAGAAATAAGCCACTGGAAAGGAAAAGGGCCCAAAGAAAAGCAATGAAAACTCTAATACTCTTATCATTGGACTGCAGGGTTAGCTATTGGCAACACAAGAAGGGACAAGTCTTGTACATGCTTCATATTCTTATGTCCTTGATTTTATTTATTTTTTAAGTTAGTTCAAAGGAAAAGGTTAACCATTCAGTTTCTTGTATTTTGTAGTATTTATATCTGGTGGTAGGAAGAAAAAGATCCTGATATTCTACATGCATAACTGGAAAAAGCTTTTGCACTGCAGATACTGGAGCTGGTGTTGCATTTTGTTGTTCCCTAAGCACCTAAACAGAATGAAAAGCCATCACTTGTCATCATCTGTCTGTTAATACATCTGGCTGTATTAACAGGCTGCTTTAACAACGGGAATTGTTCAGGCAAATTGTTTTATTTCAGCTTGTCAACTTTATCCTTAGTAAAATTTACATATATTTCCTAAAAGATAAAGTACAAGGCTTCACATTAGAGTAAAACTGGAGATTTCTCAACAGTGCTGGAAGAGGTCTTTAGATACATTCTTCAAACACCACATACAGTTGCTGAAGACCATTATCAGGTTGAGTCACTGCTTGTTTATGTTTTATGCACCGTTAAGTAATCTGTTTTGGTGGTACCTCTGGCATCAAAATTGATCAAAACTGAGAGAAATATCAAGTACCTTAGGATACAAACTCTAAATCCAACTAACATGTAACTGAGCTCAAGGACATCCTTGGTGTTCTGCTCAGCCTCCATGTTGGCTGTCATTCTGGCTTCAGCCTTTAGTGAGTGACTGACGTTTTAGGCAAGGAAACCTGGGCACTGGGCTGGGAGGAGAGAAACAAGGAAGTGCTAGCTTACACTCAAGCTCCCTTGCAGGGATTTTGTCCTGAAGTTCGTTGGCAGTTGGGAGAAAACAAATAAAAATATGTTCAACCTGATTACTAGAACCAGTCTAGCAACAGCCCCAGGAGGGTTTCTCTGTTCCTCTTTGTAAGGTTGTATCACGCACCTCAGCAAACCTCAGGCTACTGTAGCCTGAAAATCTGGTTTCCACATTTTCTTTCTCAGTTCTATTGCAAGTTGCACATACACTACATTTTATAGTATTTAGCCAAGAGTGATGTAGTTCTTGAACAGGCTTTTTCATCTCTATAAGGTATACAAGCAGGATTTATGGGAACAATGCAAATGCCTAAAATAAGTGCTATCAATTATCCTTCTACCCTCCAATTGCCACAGTGGAAAGGTATTGTTGTCTTGTAGGTTCTAGGTCATATCAATCAACTCCAAGTGAATGGCTCAGAATTTTTAACATAGATGCCAAATAAACACCTGTATTATTTCCTGTTTTATGATGGACAACAGCTTTTTCTTTATATGACTAGCATGCTACTGTTACTAGCAGCTTACTGAATATTCACATAGATGCCAAAAACAAATAGGCTTACAACATCCTGATTCTTAGATTCAACTCATAAAGAGCAAGTCTCAAACTTGAAACTTCCCCCAGATCTTTAGGCCACTATGAGACTCATCAGTTAATTCCCAAATAGTCATGGCTCCATTTGCTTTGCCTGCTTTGAATTGCAGATGGCCACATGCTAATACTGCCCATAATGAACTATTCTGTCCTATCCTCTTGGTTTGGGGATTTTATTAAGAATCTCTCTCTTTTTAAAATAGAGGTGTTGGAATTAGGTGATCGTTAAGGTCCCTTCCAACCCATTCTAAGATTCCATGAAAATTGTTAATCCCTTTTCCCTTTCCTACAGTATTTGCCCAACTCATAATCTCTGGGCCTCCACCTATCCTTCATGAATTCTCTGTAACATTTCAGAGATTGCTTCTAATTTGTTAACTACATAGTCATTAGAATTCAGAGATGTTGTTCACCCTTACTCATAGCAAACCCCATAAAGGCAGAACAAAGCTGACAGCAAACCCTGTAAAGGCAGAACAAAGCTGACTCAAATTCCTCCACTTCTTTGGATATTTGGATATGCTGAGAGATGATTGTCAGTGCAAGTGATTTTTTGTTCAAATTATATGTGTTGTACAGGGATAGGTAAACCTGTCATGTGAGTATTTAAACCCTGTCTCGAGAAGTTTCTCTAGAATATTATGTTGTTCTTTTAAAACATATTATGAGTCAATAAAAAAAAAAAAAAAGACTGTTTAATGAATTCTAAAACTCTTCATGATAATTAAGTGATCTCTTCCCACCAGCATTCCAGTAAGGATGAAGTCATATATCCATTAGACATAAATCCTTGTATTTCATAAAACATTATCGGCAGTATCCCAGCCACTTTCACAGAATTATTCTCACCCCTTTTATGTCAATATTCATTCCTTTTAAGCTCAGCTTCCCAGCCTTTTCTCTGACTTTCTTGTCATATATTCTGTTGCTGAAAGTTGAAAGCTTTTTTCCTCTTCTTCGCACCTCACTTGACTATACCTGAATTTGTTTATCCTTGTTTAAAACTGAATTGATGGGCCAAAATAGTCAGTGTTGCATTAAAAAGAAAACACCACCACCACCACCACCACCACCAAAAACAAACACCGCCACCACCACAACAAAACACAACTAGCTGAATTATAAATAAATAGAATATGTCTTCTGACACAATTTACCCTGGAAGTCTCATAATTACTCCAAGGAAATAGAGTCATAGACAATTCTTTCTCCGTACTGTCTTTTCAGTCATCAAATTATTTTTTTTTATTTTCTTGGGGGCAGGGAGTGACTACAAACCAGTCTCCTTTTGCGCAAAGTCTTGCACAATAGGTCCTTTAGGTTTTATTGGAGTGCAAATAATCACCACATTCTTTTGGTGTTTAAATGTCACAGCGATGTGCCTAATCTGAACAGGTGCACAGTCAGATGAAAGAGACTTAATTGGAGAACTCCAGCCTCTGAATACCTGATTGGAATTTTCACCTCTACTAAAATTATCAGCAAGCTTTAATGCACTTCTCACTTTCATCTGAGAATATTTACTGACATAAAGGTGTAGCTACTTTTGTCCAGAGTAAATAAGACTTCTCTTAACTGCTCAGAAATGGCTAACGGTTGAATTTACTGAACAAAGAAGAGTGGGTTCCTCTGCCAAAAATTCCAGGGATCTGCCCAGAGCTCAGAGAGTAATAGGATTCAGCAACACAATGCAGTGCTTCCAGTCCAGTGAACTTCATAATCCACTTTACAGTTCAGGTGACTCCAGCCCAATGAACAAAATAATCCACTCCAGACTTTATGCGATTTCAGCCCAATGAACAGCATAATCCCAATTTTGATTAGAAACCACGGGCAAAGAAAAAAAGGTTTTATGAGTAATCAGCATGTAACTGTGCTCTATATAGCCAGAAAGGGAACTTGTACTACAAGACATTAATAAGTCAGTGTTTTAGCACTCAGAACCTCTATGGACTTCCATAAACTCCAAAATAAGAATATAATCATTTCTTTAACCATAACATGTAAATCTGCCTGTTCCATTTGAACATGGGTGATTACCAGCTAGGGATGACAGGTTTGTCATTTCCAAGTATGCTCCTTCCACATTTTTCTTATCAGCCCGGCACTCCAGATTGGATAAAAAAGTGTCTATTATTTTTTATTATTATTATTTTGGAAAAAAAAAAAAAAAGTAACAGATAGATGAAAGATATTTCAGTTCAGTGAGTTTCATTTATTAGTTTCTCTGTCTCTCTATATTTTGATTTTAAATGTTTTCATGCATTCTTTGTTGTCTACTGCTTTCTCCAATATTAGTTCATTGAAACCACCTAAAAGATGTGGAATTAAAGGTTGCAAAAGAATTCTGGGAAACCTCCATTTCTGAGTGCACAGTTTGGGTGCTAAAAAGGTTTACCTGTGGAAAACAGAATGCTCCAAAGGTCATGTCTGGAGAAAGGAACTATGAGCACTGCACATTTTACTATAAAGATAATCACTTCCAGAACAGATGAAACCTATAAAAGGGCACTCACCAGAAAAATAATAAATAACTGGAGAATCACTGACGTAAGCTTTTTAAGGGTTGGCTCAAAACTGCAGAAGTCACAAAAAGAAGACAGCTATTGCTTAAAAGTAGTTACATATGGAAGTGCTGATCCTACCAAACACATCACAGCTCACCACTCAAGTAGTCTTGCTAACCTGCTTCATGTCTAAGCCCTCACCGAGTTCAGTGAATCCTGACTGCTTTGTGCATGTTATAATATAGCTGCAGTTTTAATCTCTGAAATTAAGGTAGCTGTTATTGGGCTACGATTACTACCTGTAACTGTTTTCATCTATTGACCAGCTATACATCTGACTGCCACTTGCTAGCTATAGTTTCCATCAGCTCCATCTGAATGGAGAGAAATTAAAACCCCTTCCGAAAAGGGATTTGTATCCTGCAGTATCTGTGCAAGCTCACTTTGGATCTGGTTTATTGCTGTGTATCTTTGGTCCTTCCATAGTAGCAACCACAAAGAAAAGGACAATTCCCTGAGCAAACTGATCTAACTTCAAATTTGGCCTGCTTTAGCAAGAGATTGTCCCAGATGACCTACAGAGGTCCCTCCCACCTAAATGAATCTAAAAGAAATAAACATGAATAAACTCATTTATGTGAAATGAAGTGGAAGATGTGTTGAATGAGTGAAAAAAACAAAAACATTTGCAAGCAGATTTCTTTTGAAGTCACTGAAATAAAAAGAAAACTCCAAATGTGGAAGAACGTCTGTGCGTCCACTATTACTTTGTTGTATCCCATTTTACTGTCTCCAATGTCTGTCTCTTTTTAAGGATCACTCTTCCATTTCTAAATATTGCATTTGAATATCCCTCTGAGATTTTCCTAATAACTACTGATGTACACTGGTAAAGCCATGTATGCTCATGCTGAAATTGGAATTTTTCAAAGAAATATTAAAAACCTCAAAATGACATTTCAAAATGAAACAGGTCATTAACAGAATTCTATTGTAATATGTTAACTCAACTGAAATGAAACATTTGATCACTAATTAGCTCTTCTGGGGAAAAAAAAAAAAAAAAAGCAAAAAGCACACTTTTTTGGTCCAAACCTCCACTTTAATATTGAAATACTTAATTTTAGCTGAGGGAGTTCCCAAAACAATATGAGCTACCATGAGTTTCATTTTTCTGTTTACTTCTCTTTTATCATTAACAATGTTTATGCTAAAAGTAATCATTATATTGCATGAAAACATGTATCAAGGTACCAGGTATTCCCCTAGGATGTAAATTATTTTCTGAGCAGTTTGAATTGATAGATATGAATAAAAATGTGTTCTTATTCTATAAACAAACAAACAAACAAACAAACACAAAAAAAAACAAACACAAAACAAACAAAGAAAAAAGTGTTCATCTGTATCAAATATATTAATTGTTAGCACACTTGGACTCTGACGTTTTTTGTGGTTTGCAGAGCTCCAACTGTAACAGTGACTATAGTTGATGTGGATGTCAGTATAATATGAATAATATTAAATAAGAAGAATGTACTTCTGCCAGTTCAAAATACTAGCAGTATACAATTGGAAATGACCTCTGGTTAACCTACCAATTATTTTAAGACTAGGAAATGAAAAATACCAAGGAAATGTAAAATGCTGCCTTAGTGTCATTCAGATTATTTTATTCAGTTCTAGCTGTGTGACTTTCATTCACTTTAATTGGCACTGAGAAAACTACCGTCATCCATGTACTTGACTGTTAGTAAATGGAGAGTGAAAACAGCTCTCCAGCATCTTAAACACATGGGTGTTTGGTGGACAGATTGTCTGGCCACTGCAGTATGATCCCCATCCAACTCCGAAAATATTTGCAAGGAATAACATAACTGCCAAAGGTGTTTAAGAGCAGTCAGACTCTTCAAAATGCTACAGAATTTAGTTCCCTGGCAAATGCTCTAACAAGCTTTGCTACAAAATGTCAACATTTGGATTCACAGCATCCCAAGATACCTGTTAGTTGCAGCTCTGCTGAAGCTCTGAAGGTTTAACTATCTGAACAATGAAAAATTAGTTAAAGCTGAAAATATAGCAGCACTGAAGCCTAACTTCTCTTGAAAACAATGTGCCAAGAATAGGCAAGAGTTCATCTGAGCTGAAACAAACGTGCTAGAACTAATGTGATTTCTGTGCTTTGCTAGTGTTCTCCCAAAACACATTATTGGATGAGTTGTAAGATGTAAACTTTATCCAGTGAACTGCTCATCATGCCATGGTGCTCAAATAATAATGTTCCAGCTTTCTGCTTTGGTTATAAGAAAATCCATTGTAGAAATATGTTAGAAGTAAAGAGACATAGGTGGTTAGTCTCTTATAAATTGGTTTAAATAATAGGTTAGTAATATTTCCCAAATTGTCTACTTGATGTGGAAGCTTGAAACTCATTTTCATGTATTAACCAAGAACAAAACTTACAAAATTCTCTGGATGCCTTTATAAAACCAGCCTTTGGCCTAAGCCACAGTACTAGAGCTCAGTTTTAATAAGCAACTGTGAATTTTTCTGCTTGTTATTATACAGCTTAAGTTACATTTTCAAAAGTATCTAGGGAATTAAGAAATTAAGTCACCTGGGCTATCAGTGGAAATCTTGGAAAACCCTGATCTGCAAATGTATTTAGGCATGTAAATATATTGATTGTCTTGTGTTTAAAGATCTATGTTCCCTTTAAAATAAAAAGTTTGCAAAATAATTATGGTTACTACTGTGTTAGGATAACCTTAACCAGGTGAATACTCCTACTGTGTCATGCATTGCACAGAGTGGTTAGACCATTAACTCACAGGAAAATTTTGCCAAACAAATGTTTAAGGACACCATGGTAGAAAAACCAAAATGCCCCAGGCCATGACTAGCACAGGACTTTGGGATACCCAGGTCAGGGCTTGTCACAGTATGAGGAGCTACCTGCTCAAACAGGAGCAGGAGGTAGCAGACACAGACACGCACCCCAAAATGTAACAGCACATTTTAGTGTATGATGGCAGCATGCAGACAGGTTGAGAAAATACAGAAGTTCTGAATCTCAGGAATCTTTACAATTTCAGTGAATTAGATCAGAAATTTCACCTTCAGTCCAGAAACATACTCTAACTACAAATGGATAGCACTTTTGTCTGAGTTTCCTTCCCCCCCTTCCTTTTT
>VXAA01001523.1:340047-385078 GCA_013399115.1 Anseranas semipalmata | reverse complement strand
TTTTTTTAAAATTAAGTATGCACTGAGTCCCATCAGGGTAGTAGCAACTTAAATAAAAAAGTCTGTACTGGACTGACTAAATATCTTATTGTCCCAAAGTGCATCAGAAATAAATAAATAAATAAATAAAATTTCAGTAGTTATACAATAAAAAAGGCATAATCCAAAATCATAATTTCTTTTGTTCCTAATGATCATTTTCAAAATTGATGCTGGTACTTAGCCTTCTGCAGTATATACTGAGTGCCAGAAGCCCATCATCACAATATTCTTGCAAGGAAATTTTAAGGACTGTTAACGATTTTGATTTTCCTTCACTGAATCAAGACACTGCTGCTGAAGCTGTTTCCTGCAACACTGTGGATATTTTCTTACAGTATTCCACGTCCATGTTAATGAGTTTGAACCTGCTCAGCAAAGAACACCTAGACTCTCTTCTGGGACTGTAATACTGTTTATTGCCCCTCTTAAAAATCATAATCAGCAACAGGTCTTTGATAATAAGAAAATATATGAAGCCACACAAAGACACTACAGCCTCGTGGTGATATATGTAGATACATATAAATATATATTATTAAACCGATTCATTTGAGCAGAGAAAA
This sequence comes from Anseranas semipalmata, assembly GCA_013399115.1. Taxonomy (NCBI): domain Eukaryota; kingdom Metazoa; phylum Chordata; class Aves; order Anseriformes; family Anseranatidae; genus Anseranas; species Anseranas semipalmata. The sequence continues at coordinate 384,473 of VXAA01001523.1, read as the reverse complement.
AAAGTTATTTTTCACTGGACAGAAAGTAGGTGGTTGTATTTTAATTATTTGGATCTTCCTAAACTTGACCACTCTTAAGTGTATTTTGGGGAAATAGAGCTTCTATATGGGCTATCCTTTGTGCAGTATATTTATTTGTGCATTTTATGAACATGTCATTAAAGAAGATAAAGTAGGCTCGGCTTGAATTATTAATAGGATAGTATATGAGACTACTCATGTAATGTAAAAGGAAATTTGTTCTTATCCTAAGGGGCTCCACATCACATTAGTTTAGAAATAGTATTTTTACCCTAGTCTATGGCTGTAGAAAGTTTGATCGTGCCTACAAACTTAACTGCAAAGCATATGTAATAATAACCTTGTTGTCAAAAATAATGAAGAGCATCTGAGACACTGTTTCATACAGATAGATCCCAGCCTATATAATTACTTTGTTTGACCATCAAAGATTTATGATATTTTAACTACTCAATTCAGAAAGCAGAAAACTGAAACAAAATAGTAGAAGTACTTGGACATTTTCTAATGAAGTGGTTTTCCCTTGGAAAATGATAATAAGATAATAGCTTTTTCTATGGTGTTTTAATTTATGTTTGTAGAAAGTTTCTCGGGGTTTTCTGAACAACATATTTAAAGTTGTCAAAGTAGAGAAATAAAGTGTAGTGGAAGGCATCTTGTAATTCTTATAAAAAGATAGTTTGAAAAGGATAGTGCAACATTTTTCCAGAATTTTCCATTTTCTACTGAAAAAATCAGATTTTTTTTTTCATTTACTCTCCAATGGTTTTGGTGCTAAGACACAACAAAATTAAAATTTTTAAGAACCAGGGAATCTTGTGCAGAACGAGAATTCTGATATGTGGCTATTTTATAAAATATCATGTACATCAGTTTTTATTATTTACTTCTAACACGGCTAGCTTACAGTGTTGTTGACTGACATACTCCAAGTCTGAAAGCATCTGCAATGTAACGTAATTCAAGATGGAGAATTTATTCATGTATCTGCAGAAGCAGACTAAGGAATAAAGTACAGTACTACAAGTAAGTTTTTCGCTTACTTTCTATTCTGCAGGGTAAGGCCAGCTGGCTGGTAAGAGGCAACAGAAAGACAGAAAGAGGGAAATGATTAGTCTCAGCTGTTAAGGCAATGACTACCTCTCCACCTAAAACAGCAAGATAATGATTTTGATTGGACCACAAAGTGCTAGCATAAGACATAAAACTTTTTATATTAGTGTCACAATCAGTCCTTATATCCAACACTACAAGGCCTCCAAAAGGTGAGTAAAGAGATGCTATTTTTGTCAGGTATAGCCACTAAATATTTTGGTAATGAGGAGAGTATTTGAGAACCTGGGGATGTTTCGCTGTTCCTTGGTTGACTCAATTAATTACCCCATTAGGATGTGTGAGGTTACCAACGTCAACAGACAGACGAGTCTTAGGTGAGGGCAAAGAACAGTTTTAAGAAGAGAATTTTCTGAATTGTGTGGCGTACTCAGAACAGATACACCTGTAATATAAAAATCACTAACAAAGATGTCCAATATATACATATATATGTACAATGCATCTATAACTATTACGAAAGGTACTAGAACTCTTGATTGCAATTATTATTTATGTTTTTCTAAACATAAGATTTTACTTGCAGGAATGATGCACCTAAATCATTTATTCACCGCAGTCATTTGTATCTGAAAGCCAGTGCTATCCATATGTGACCTCTTCTGTCACTCTGAAGAGCTGGCTGCTCTTAGCATCTCGAGACTACCATACCAACTTTTGAACAATGTCAAAAAAGATGACAAATGGGCCTTGTCAGAATAACAGAGATGATGTAGTGTAAAGCGGATGATTAAAACTAGAGTCTAGACTGACAAATACACAACGATCCATTTCCTACTGGTCCAAGAGCTGATTTATTGTTTAAGATCTAGATCTTCATTTGTTCAGTATGTTTTATGAGAAGGGGCATTGCCTGTATAGTACACAGCATGCACACCATATGCTGAACAACCAGTGGGTATAAATTGGTCTAACTCCAGTGATGTCCTTGCAAGTGTGATAATTTGCATCAGTTGAGACCTGGCCAGCTACCTCAGCTAAAGTGCATAAACATCCATTTAATGGAATATTTTTATCGTCATTTCTGCAGTGGGAGCCCACTTAAGCACAAGGAATCCTTATGGCAGCACTGAATTATACTTTAGCTTTTTTATAAACCATCTTGGAAGATGGCTACAGGCATACTGAAAAAGTGGCTCATAAAGAATTAGTTTTGCATAGTGTTTATTTTATGCTGCTCTCTAAACTAATAAACCTACCTCCTTTTTATTAAAAAAAAAATGCTTATTTACATCTTCCATTCTTTTCCTCTTCTTAGGCACTTCCAGAGAACATACCATAATTAGTCTAGCTTTCTGTGCATATTGTTCACTTAATTACAGTTCCCTCATCTTTTCTGCTGTAATTCTAACAGACGCAGGGTTTACTACACATACCTCAAGGAATCAGAGTAGCAGGAAAACTGCTTGATTTTTGCAGCCTGGAAACAATGGTCTTCAGGGAAGAATACAGGAGTATTCTTGGTGACTTGAGGTCTACTCCCAGCTGTCCCACACATTTCCCTTCTCGCCTCAGGCAAGTCGCTTGACCTCTTTGTAAATCACTTACTGGTTTGAAAATGTGAGCAATAATGCTAAACAGCTAAATTGGACAAATACTGTGAAAAGAGTATTCTATAAATGTAGCTTAAATAAATGCCACAGATTTACATTGATGGCATCAAAAATATTTTAAAGCCATCAAAAAATCATCTGCATTAGCAAGTACTTCACAAAAGGACTCACAGTGTTTTTTGGTGTTTTTTTTTTTTTTTTTTTTTTTGATTTATAACCTTACTCAGAAATGCAGAGTTATATTGCTGACTCACTTGGCAGGCAGAACAAATGGGCCCTATTAGCTCCAACTCAGGAATATAAAAGGAATATATAAAAATTCTTGTCAAAAGAAAATAAAATAGCAAAAGCATATGTTGTATGTTTTTTTTTTCTGCTATGCACAGGATGTGAGTGTGAGTAGAGAGGGAAGCAGACATACCCAGCTATTCAAGTGCAGTTACAATAAAATCTTTGAAGGAAGACCTAATCAAATGGATTTTTGCTGCATATTTTGGGACCTTTAGACAGTGAGTACTTTTCTGTGTTGTGAAGGAAAATAATTAAAATCCTCTACATATATAGTACATACACACAAATATACATATACGCATACTCCCAGTTTTAATGGGCCTCAAGTAGAAAACTCTACCTCCTAATTCTAGGGAGGTGAGAAGATTTGTAGAATGATCACATATGCTTTTCAATAACAAGCTAATACATTTTAGTATTAGTAAATGGCAACATCCTTTCATTCCCAGCAGAGGCAGATTTTGCTCAGGGACTCAGTTAACCCTCTTTACCATTCTACAATTATATTCATTCTGTCATTCATAAAAGCGCATCTGCAAACCAGCTTACTTTGGTTCCACATAAACTTTGATAACTAGTTATCAAATGAATGTTCACACTGGCTTAATGTTTTAAAACTCAGAATTAATATGCCTGGAAGGTCTGATAAGGAAAAAAAAAAAAAAAGAAAAAACAAAAAACAAAAGGGGGAGAATTTATGGATAGATGTATTAACATCTATCAGGTAAAATGAAATGTTATTTCAGATGTTTGTCATTTTGCTCTGTGGATCTACAAAGTAAATATTAACAAGGTGTTTAAAGTGAAGCAACTCATTTACATTTCACCTGTTCTATTCCAACTGCTCCGTTCTCTCACTGTGATTCAGCCATGGTACATATCAGCTTTAACAAGTCATAAAAAGTAATTTTTGGCTTCAGATTTAGTGATAAATTTAATCATCAGAAAATTACATGTCAGTCTGATTTCATGGCTGTATTATCCTTCAGTCTAAGAACTTAAAGAACTAATTAAATTCTGAATTAACAAAAATCAGAATAAGACTCAGACACTAGTCTCTAATCTGGACAAGCATCTCTTGACAGAAAATAGAATTAATGTGTCTCATGGTTCAGGAAAGTTTGCCAAAAGCAGAACCCTTACTGTTCTAGGAACGTGGCCTTGTCTCTACCACAGGTGTAATTTAGTATTACAGTGTTTCTCCTTAGAAGAAGGAGAAAATCTCACTGCACCTTCTTAACATATACTAGCCTTGACACACCAAAGGGATGTAAATTGCCAGCCTAGAAACACAACTATACCATCAAGTCAAGAGGATTTAGTGGCTCATTTTATCCTTAAATTTACAAATTTATGTAAAACAGAACACTTTACATCATAAAATGCTCTGCAATCCATTTGCAACTATCAGGATGCTTGTCCACTAGGAATGTGGCAGCTGGCATGACCTTTTTATAACAGAAGTAGCAAGGGGAAGCAAATAAAGAGGATGTGCCCAAAGGATGGCTGGACAAGAAAAGAACAAGTAGATGAAAGCAGAGACTGTGATAACATATATATCCTTTCTGTTTCCCTGTGCAGTTTCTAAAGGAAGCATGCCTCACCTGCACACCATCTAGGTGACACCAACAGCCCAAACGTCTGTAAGTGACAGTCTATACAAAAGCTTAACCATATGGCTAGAGTGGATCTTACCTTACTGCAACTGTCTGGCAGATCTGCATGTGAACATCAGGTGGGGATAATTTTCACTTCCTAGTCTCCTTAGTCTGTCTTACCTTCCTGCCAATTAACAGCTTTCACTCTTGAGGATTATATATGTCCTGTGGCTCTTGCCAGCAGGACATCTTCTCATTGCTGCCTCCTGGCTACATTTAAATGTTAATGAATAATTCTATAGCTAATACATGCAGTTGATTTTATCTTAATGTCTACCAGTTTAAAATGTCACTGCTTAGACTTGCCTGAAATGAATTTTGCTAAATCATCTCTTGTTAATTATCTTTTACCATTTGTAGTTCTATCTGATGGTCTGTGTTGTCAACTGGGCTGCTAACAAGCAGTTCAGCTTTCTGCCTTTAAGATGTGGAGGTGGAACAGCCAAGCCCTCAAACCAAAGCAGAGTCTGGTCTTCCATGATGAGGAAACCACCATTTGGAAAGATGCACAAAATAGAAACCCAATAAGCTAGCTTCCAACGCCATGATGTTTATGTACCTCTTTAGTTGTGATTCATTTACATATGGGATTTATTTGTTCCTGAGGTCCAACAGCAGACAGATATTTTGCAAAAGAAAATGATGGCCCACAATCATTGGTGTCATGTAAAGAAAGTAAACAATAAGTCCAACACCATTTCATTTGTCATAATTACCACATCCATAGTTTTCAGGAAAAATAAAAACACTTCCATATTCGTCTTTCTAGGCTAGTGATCACAGGTTTTTTCTGTAAAGATAGTTTTGTGCACCAAACTACAGGCTGCTTTGGGAAGAAGGTGGTTATTAAGAGGGAAAAAGAATTTGGAGAATGTATGTTTCCTTTGACTTTCTTTTTAGCTTTTAATATTGTCTCAACGATATACAAAAGTATCTTCAATTATCTAGTAGAGGAGAAGTCTGTTTCTCAAGTGGAAAGGTATCTCAGTTGCAAGAGCCCTAGCTTGATGACAGGAAAACCTACAGCAGGTTAAAATCCCCATTATGCATATTTCTTGCGTGACCTGAGTACAATGAGGTGAAGACTGGATGTAATCATGAAGAGGATAATTAGTTCTTTATATACAAAATTGTGGTTATGATGCCATAGGTATGGTTAACATGGACCCCAGCTAACTTAACATGTTCAGCTTATAAGAGCTGATATCAAGATATTTGGTGGTGCACAAAACCATAGTGCATATAGTTATGTCCTTGTTGGACAAAACATTTAGATAGCTTGAAGAAATCCTGGGTCCATATTAGGTCACTGACAGTTTCTGGGCTTCTAGCTATTTCCAGAGCTTGGGCTGAGATGGCCCCAGAACACAAATTCTAGTCTTTTGCACTTAGAAAAGTAAGCAGTCTTGGTCTTAAGAACGGGTTCAGATTTGCATTGATAGACACAGTGTAGAGAAATGTCAGTGTCACATTTACATATAAGTACACAGGGAGCAAAGATAGGTTGCTGACAAAGTGTGTGAGTTGGGAGTGAGTGGGGGTGAGACAAAGATTTGAAATGGTTAGACAGCAATTACTGTTTTGGAAAGAGTTACAACAATACCTTGTTGTCATCACTGAAATGCACCAATATCTTTGTAAGTAGGATCTTCTGTGCCTTGTTACCATGTTTGAAAATGATAATGATAGCACTTCACCATATCACAGAATAATTGTACAGTGTTCAGATATCATGGGTCCTGTGAGCCATGTAAGAGACTGTCCACCAAAAACGGACAAAGGCAGATGAAGCTCCCATAAAGACATCCTTAAAGTGAAATATTGCATTATGATTAAATTGCAAGGCACTAAACAACACTAACCCTTGCTAGAACCCTTCCACAATTCAGTAAGGCTTCTTCAAACTTCTCTGTCTCAATTAATTTTCAAAGCAAAAACCAGAAATTAAGTACTCCACTGCAAATATGAATTTTCTGTGTCATGCAGATAAGCCTTAAGATCAGCAGATACATATGCCAGAGAAACTTTCAAGAGCAAAAGAAACTGACTGCTCGGTTTGGAACAGAAGGCTCGAGTGTATGTTCTGAGATGGTTGGATATTTTTACAAGGCAGTTGACAACTGGTGGAAAACAACTTTTTAAACAATTTTTGTTGATGCTAGAAAGTAATGCTGCCATAATTGCTACTTGGCCCATTTGTTTTAAAATCCAGCAGAAGCTTAGCCTTGAATTGGAACTGATCAACAGTATTATCATCTTTTCTATGTAACTGTCAATTGTAAATTACTCTATTATGAGAAGATAATCTTTTCTTGCCAGAAGTTAGTTGTTTGGTTATGATAAGGTACTTCAAGCCCTGCTGCCTATTTCCTTTCAGTTTCTAAGACTGTGTTAGACAGAAGAGAATTGTAAGCAATTCTTGCAGCAGAAGCTGTGTTACTCTGGACCCTGAAAGATTCTTACTACTGTTTAGCTGTGTGATAGATTCCTCCAGTCTATCAAAAATGATGAACTATAATGTGTCCTCTCCATAGTATGACTATTCCAAAAAAAAAAAAAAACCAGTGGATATGGCTCTGTGACTATCATGATAAAACAGTTAAGAAACTCTAGTTGTGGTAAAGCTCATTCTCCTCAGGCCTTAAAGAAAACAAAAAAAAAATGCAAAAAAGAACTAAAGGCCCTGTCCAGCTTGGAAGCAAACTGTATTAAGAATCTTCAGGATTATCTTGGATATATTACATATCCTTGGTTCACATGATAAATATTTACTCCACATATGATTTGCACAGAGCACAGTAGTTCAAAAAAAGAAAAATCTACCGATGTTTACACATCCCATTGAATCAGATGAAAGGATAGGCCTGATTACGTGGAGGTTTAAATAAAAGGTTAGACAAACTTCTGTCAGGAGTAATATAAGGAAAACTTACCTTGAATAGGTGGTTTTCTGAGGTCCTTTCCTGACTTATCTACTGCCATTGCAAATCACAGAACCAGAAAGGACTGCTCTTATAGCTGCATGCAAACTTTCAACCCTTGACAGCAGGATGGGTTGAGACTGGCTACCTCAATCTTCTGCAGTAAAGAGGAAGAGCATCTTTCACCAACAGGTCTCCAGCTAAGTTGAAGAAAGGCTAAAAGGCCACTGAGGCCTACTGGATGGCCCAAATGTGGGATGAATTCTTAGAAATGTAAAAATTAGCCTTTAAGTCACAAATTTAACAGGGTAGATTTCACTAACTGTTATGCTTATAAGCAAAGCAAAGACTGGCTGGAGTTAAAACACAAACATCCCCTTATGCCCCATTCTCTCCAGTGATAAGTCCCTACTAAAGTCAGAAACCACGAACACCAACTACAATATCTAGTCATCACAGACTTGTTGGGAGCTGGAACTGTTTGCCCATGTGCACACTGGGGAAAGGGAAAAAATATATAGATATACCTTTTTCTTCACATTTTGATTTCATAATTAATTCTGAGCCCTGCATATCTGGCTAGTATTAATAAATTTTCTGCTTCTCCACCTTTAAAAAGGAAGTTCAAATGCAGAATGTGATAGTAGCTCATTAGCAGCATGAACCCAGAACAGCAATTTACCAGACCCTATAAGGTGTGAAGAAGGACTCATACTACTGACAGCCCAGAAGGGGGGGGAGCATCCTTCAGCACAGAAATAGAGCACCAATTGCATCAGACCTGACCAGAATTTTAAGTGTCTTTCCAATACACAGATTTTACCTGAGGAATGGAATCTCCTAAGCCTCCAGTGTAATTGCCATTAAAGGTATGCCTTTTAGGGTTTGCTTTAGATTAGCTTGCTACAGTGGCTGTAATGCACCAGTTGGAGTACAATAATGGAGTTCAACACCATGGTGTATACGAAATGATAGTTCCCCAGGATACTGCTGATACACTGCACCATCTTTTCAGTTTTAATCCAGAAGTGGTCTCTTAATTTAACAAGCTTTTTTCTTTTGCAGATTTTGCAGGGAAAGCGCTGAGGTTCAGAGTCCTCCTGAGACCCACCCTCCCTGAGCTCCAGGTGAGACAACAGGGTAATTTTCCCAAACTGTCCTTCTTTGTCCGAGGCTGACCTGACACTAGGACTGCTTCCCTCCTTGGCTTACCTTCAATATGGAAGGACATTACATCCCCTTGGTTTTGATTAAAGATTCTTCTTCTTTTTTTTTTGGTTAAATTTCTGCTTGTTACATTAGACCAGGGACTGTAGGGTTCATAAGTCTGACTAACAAGCTGAAGCAAAGCATACCAATTTTTAAAGAAAGCAAAATGCTTGGTGCTTAATGCTTCTCTGATGGCTTAAATGTGCAACTCATCAAATCAAACTGCAGATTTCCTATATTTAAAACACTTCACTTTCTTCTTTCTTCACTTCCTTTTACTGTATGGCAACTATGTATCTTCTTACCATGTTCTAACTCTCCTCAAAGTCAGATCCACTGCTGTATAAACATCTTACGTCTACTCTCTTTTCCCTATTTCTACACATCCTTCCTTAGTGCTAAAGGCAGGCATCTCTCATCCTCTAATTTTTCCTCTTTGCAACAGTAGAGCAGACATGAACTTGAAGGTTACCTGTGGCTGTCCCACAGAACAGGACACAAAGGAGATGGACTCAGACTCTGTGTGGATAACCTGAAGTCCCAAGGATCTGAGAATATCCAGTTGCAGACATTATCTGCATTACAAAGTTTGCATACCTCCATTTAGCAGTAAGCCTGAAAGGTCAACCTCTGTGGAAGAGAGAGGCAGATGGCAGATCAATCTGTGCTTCTGATGGCTCCCAATGTTGACCTTACAAACACTGCAGACAGAGCTGAGAATTGTTGTATATTTTTCCTAGAAACTCGATGGTAGTTCTGGGTTGTTTTGTTGTTGTTGTTGTTTTTGTTTTGTTGTTGTTTGTTTTGTTTTGTTTTTGTTTTGTTTGATTGTTTGGATTTGTTTGATTGTTTGGATTTTTCTTTTTCTTGCAGTTTTACTAAATATAAAAACTCTCTGTTATCAACATAAAATGGTTATATATTCATATACAGAGGTTTCTGCATTTTCTCTGAAGCATCTTGTTTCATATACTTGTCCCCAAGATCCAATTCCTTTAAATCAAATGCACATCACTATATGCTAAATGAAGTGGTGTTAGGAAATCCACAAGCAATCTTACCACTTTGGTTCACAAATAGAGCAAACTTCAAGAAAAGCATACAGATCATTTATATTCTAGCTTGTATTTTGTAACCCAACATTCCCTCTCCATTTCCAAACTTGAATTGAAAACTTAGCTGCCTTCCCAATTCAATGGGGTTGTTTGATTATTAATAACAATTAGTACCCAACACTTGAAACCCAGATGTGTACAATACAATGATTCTATGGCTTTCATAAATTTTTATGTGAAATCAGTCCCTCTGATTGAAAAACACTAAGCAGAGCTAGTGACTGTTTGATTCTCTGACATTACAACTCCAGGATTATAAAACTACAGATGTTTGAACCTTTGAAGTAACTAATGGCATCTTGAAGGCAGTGGTGGTGTTTTGGAAGTGGCAGCTAGTCTGTTTTTTCTTTTCAATACCAGCTAAGCAAATATACAGCATAACCCTATCCAAAAATCTGCCCAAAATAGTATTACTCCGTGGTATTAGCAAAGACTCCATAATTTCCAAATATTTATCCTCCAGCTGTAAGTCAATGTTTTTCAAGGATAATTAATCCTATTCTAATGAAGGAGTTGTTATATTTTCTAGTGAACAGTATAATTTACATGAGTGGAAAAGGTTTCCACGATGCCAGTAAGTGAGAAGATAATGAGCCATGTTAGTATACTGGGCATCATTTTCTGACTATTTTAAACTGAGAACAAATGTCCTGGTAAGTTGCTCCTGGGACATGGAAATTAAAACATGAGATTGAACTACCAACACTGTTGATCAGACTTGCTCCCCCTTACAGGATGATACCTGTTGACCAGGATGCCAATGCTCAACATAATAAAAAGAATGCAAATTACATCTGATATTGTACAGAAATTAAGATATACAGGATACAACGCACTTCCCTCTGACAGCAACAGAAAATGAATTAAATAGATCTGACCTTATATTTGTTAATGAAAACAATTATCTTGTCACAGGCATAGCAAGTACAGCCGAAGTATTCAGAGAGGATGCCAATGAGAAAGCACAAAAGTACAACAGGCTGGCTCCGGAAATCAGACAATTGACATCTGACCAGGGCATTATGTATTTTGGATTTCCTTTTTAAAGAAAAAGGAAAACAGTCTGGTAGCATTTATTATAATAATAATAACAGTCAACTGCACCTTGTGTCAGCTTGTTAAAAGATTAAGTCAACAATCTTTCGTGTATTTGAACTATGTTATAGACATATTTTCAAGTACATATAAATGTATAAATTTAATGTATAAATTTAAAAATAAGTGCACTGACACTGACTGTGAGGTGTTTCCTGCAACGTGACTCATGTGACACCGCTCACCATAATGTCAATGTGCACCTGGTTATGAGTAACTTTTGCAACCTGGGTTATTTTTCCATATCTTATTGTTCTTTATTTTTACATTCACCTGGAAACAAACACATGTTTTTTGTTCCTTTTCCTAGGAATTTCATAAAGATTAGGCACATTTGTAATGGGCCAATGGATAGTAGCCATGTATGGTTCAATGGCATTGAGTTCTTATCACTAGCAGTAATTATTCAACTCCTAGTATGCTAGGGATAACCAAAACCTTCATATCTAACACGTATAGGAGAAACCGGAGACACGCACTCTTTTACAAACTGTCTCCCATTTTCTACAGTTCAGCTACAGAGCCTATTGAATACAAGCCACTCAAATTAGGAGTGACTCAGTCACTCCCATCACTCCTATCAGTCACAGAGTTTGTCCAGAGAATGACTCAGAGAACTCTGTTGTATGCTTTGGACTGCCTTCTCTTTTTCTCCAACAGCTGCAGAGTGAGCTTGGCCTCCTAAATTGACTAAGCTGATTAAGTGCTGTGTGTCAGGTGGAATAAGGAACTTCCAAACAAGTAGCCAGCTACAAAACCTCTCCTCAGTCTAAGAAAGTCAGAATGAAAGGAGTATGTTTCAGTGGCCAGCAAGGCACTACTTTGTCCTATGATGTACCAGGGTTTTGGAGGGAAGAACAAGCCACATCTAATTCAGCACAAATCCAGTGCCATTCAACACAGGAAACTGGTGGTGGTGTATTGTGGAATATGTTTTTGTTTGTTTGTTTTCCTTTTTTGTTTTCTTTTTCCTTTTTTTTTCTTCTCTCTCAGCCACATACCAAGAAAGCATCCATACAGGAATCATTATGTAAAACGTGGTTATTTTCAACAAATGCATGCATATGCTAACATATAATGAGTATTTGTTCTGTCAATAAATGTTTCTTCTTGACATATTTTTATTTAGATACACACATATCTATGTATGTGGTCTACCCACACCCTGTGGCTCCAAACATGTGTACATACATATATACAGACACACATCTTTGTTGATTTCGGAGGGATGGGTGTGAGAGGAGTCTATACCAATCCTGGGAGTCACTCGTCCCCAGCACTTTTTAGAAGGAAGTACAAACTGGAAGTGAACACTGGCAGGTCATGGCAGCAGCTGCTGCCACCCAGAAAAACTTCATAGATGTTGTCACTGGTAAGGTGGAGAGCCTCAAGGAAACGTGTAATTGGACATACCTTGGGTGCCAGAATGTCTTGATATGTATCCAGTTGTACCTGTTGCCTACATATTTTTCACAAACCTCAGTACAGTTTGCTGGGTAAGGCACAACATCTCCAAGAAGCAATAGAAGACCTTCCCATTGGTAGAAGCACCTTCCTTCTACCTGCTCTAAACAAGTATCTTTTTCATCCAGTCATGAATGCAGGAGATAAACAAGGAGATCTGACATTTTATTTCCTTGGTTAGTGTTGCTGATGAATTGTATTTAATCCTTTTTAAGCAGGTTCTGCTCTTTATTTATTGGGAACTGTTTGATTCTATAAGATTTGACAGCTTTCTGGCATACCCCAAATTGTTGCAATAATAACAGTAACAATGACAATATCACTTAGAAATCTCTCACATATTGTATGTGAATGGAGTTACGTATCTACTGTAAGTAACAGAGTAATGGAACAGCAAATTATTTTGTAGAGGCAGCAAATTAGATTGTGCCATGCTGCCGAAAGAGACAGATGAAATCTGGTAGAAGGAGAAATTGTTATACCCATGAGAACTGCTGGTTGCTCTTCCCTACCTCAAGGATGTACAAGCTTTTCCCATTTTGGCAAAAACCCTGATCAATTCATAAAACAGAACACATTGCATATGTTGTATAAACAGAGAGGAAGCGTGCTGTTTGATCAACCTGCTGACTAAAGGAACCAAGTTGGGATTTTCAAACCATATAATTCAAGCCCTCAAACGTAGTCCTAGGTACTTCTGCTGATAGGAGTCACCCCTCCTCCCTGTATATTCCATCAGGGTTCCTACCTAAAGGCAAACAAATGCTTCCTAGTACTGCAAGGAAAGCCTACAGCCTGAATGGTCGTGCAACAATAGGCAAAGCTACAGGCAATGTTAGATGGGAAACATGTTGAGCAGATAAATTTCTGTAATCTGCTGGAATCAAGGGACAGCTTACTTTACTCAGCACCTTGTTCCTGACTGCAGCCGCAAACAGCTTCGTTTAAAAAGCTACCTAAGAAGCCAGGTACAGGAATGTATTGCTCCTAACCCTTGGTTAGTCCTTTTCTTAAACACAGAAGCTGGATTCCTCCTTCCCAATGGTATTATTCTTTTTTTTTTTTTAATGTATCATTTTAGTTCTGAACACGGCAGTAACTAAACTGTTCAAGAATCCCGATGAGCTATTTGTTCAAGTCTGTGGTGGCAATGACTTTCCACAAGTGTGTAAAAGCAATATAGGAGTCACCAGAGAGGCTAGGTGGTTGGTTAGAATAGAAAAAAGCATCTTCAGTAACTCTAGCAAAGTTTAACTGATGAGAATGGGATCTGCCTGAATACATGTAAATTGTCATAGATCCACCCTAGCCAATGGTGCAAACGCGTTTTTTCCCCATTTGACAAACTCTCCCTCAGCTTTGATAGAAAACTCTCATCTATGTCCTGGTATGAAGGGGAAATTATGCAGAAAATCAGATAACTTACACTAGTGTAAGAAAGAATAACATCAGGTTCATCGCTTCTGAGGAATGCAGAGGTACAAGAGAAATCAAGGAAAATCATCATAAAGCATGAGAGTGCAAGCCAATAAAGAATATCCTTGGTGAAGTTGAATGTGTTTTATATACTTATTTGTGGAAAACTGTGCTTTGGTATCAGTTCAGCCCACCATGCCTGTAGCATCCCACTGATCATGGCTCATATTGCAGTAGAGTCAGAGCAAGAAGTAAGGGGTGGAAAGCTTTATTTCACTTCAGCTGTTCACTGTTCAGTATGTTTGCATTATGCTTCACAAAATACAAAAATCCCTCTCCTATTAAGTTATGGTCAGGTTCCCATGGACAAAATAGATCCAAAAATAAAAAAATAACATAACACAGAACTTGAGGTTCTTGAATCAGTTCTGTGGAGGTTATTGTGTAAGGATCTGCAAAAACCTCTTTCATATTTCTTGTTAAATATACTGCTTAGTATATCCTTGTTTATGCTGTTAAAATACATGTATTATAAATTATTCAGGACTGTCTTCTGGTGTAAATCAGAATAGTTCTAGAAAATGTAAAGTAACTGAATTGCTATTGATTCAATTCAGTACCTTCAGGATTACCAATTAAATGAAAAGGGAAACTCTAATCTTCCACTGCCACAGTGTTAATTTTTTTTCTCTTTTTGTTTCCTTTTTAATTAAAAAGTGAATTTTTCATTACATGTTAGTGTGAAAATGAGGGGTGGGAATAAAAATAGATCAGAATAAGAAAAGCTCTGAGACTTTAAAGAGGTGTAATCTATTGTTTAGAGGTAATAAGAGGTATGCAGTAGGGCCTTGGGAACTGGGGACGATACTCAGCTCTAATGTGGACATCCTTCTGTGAGCAGGGGTTTGGAAGAGTAGATACATCTTTTGTCTGCCAAGATTAATTTTAAAGAGTATTAAAATGTTATACAAACAGATTTTTAAGAAGAAGCAAATACTAGGCCTTTACAGCACAGATTTTCTCCATTCCTACAGAATTGGTGTATTACATTCAGAATAAGGAAACTGAAATTCTGGATATTTTCATCTGCTCACTCTTTACATTGTCAGATTTGTACCCCCTAAAAGAAACAAGTGTGTGGATTTCAAAACTGGACTAGATTACATGAATAGAAACTCAGCTACAGGGAATCAAAAGGAGAGTGAGAAATAGATGTATTTTGCAGAGCATAAGCAACATGCCATTTTGTCAGATATACATGATTCGTCATTGTATATGGCACCGGGAACACAAAACACACATCTAACGATATATATAGAGAAAATTTGGTCAGTAAAACAGTTTATAATAGCCTGGATCAAATTACACTGTTTAAACCAAGAGACACTTGATCATGTCCATTGATTTAATTAGACACCACCCTATGTTACTCCTCTGCATGAAGTCTGTACAGTCTCACACATTGAAAACTCAAGGTCCACTTCAATAGTTACACTGATTTATGTCAGAGGGAACCAGCCCAATGTTTTATACAATACAATGATCCACAATGGTTAACAAAGGATAAATATCCTGGCTTTTACTTTGCTTTACCTTCACTGAAAGTTCAAATTCCATGTGAAAATGTATTTTATCTGAGGTATTACCCTTACAAGGAAAAATTTTCCACATGTGGTCATTACTTGGTATCCAGCTCATATTGGAGGTCACAGGAGGTCATCCTATCCTAATAGTGTCTCTCCAAAGCCCACCTTATGAGATAAGGACTGAAGCACAGAGGAAGGGTAATGTAGGACAATTTTGCTGTTATCAAAATATTACCCATCTCTCCATCTTCAGTACAGGAGTGAAAATGACTAATGAATCATCTGATATTGCAGGAGGAATTAAAAAAGAATTCATTGCAGTTACTGAAACTGGAATTTAGCCAGAATATTATGGTAAATTTTCCTACCTGTGGTGAAAAGCGGGGGGATTTTTAATGATCATGGGCTATTTCTGGTCATAGTTCATCTCTTCTACCTCCTGCCACACTGAGTCCTTACCACACAACAAAGAGATCCCAGCTTCCCAGTACCACTTTCCTACTGTGCCACATGATTTCATTATACCCTGAAAAATTAATCCTTGGGGCATTACACAGTTCTTTTACACACATACCTCCCCGATCCTGTAACTAGACTGATAATGAGCTATATCAAAGAGACATACCAACCTAGAGGATTGCAATTGTCAGGAATAAAGCATACACCCCTGCTGGTCTATAGATGCTTCATCCTATACATCAGACCCAGAAATCTGCTGAGACAGCTCCTGGGTGAAAAGCAATACCTTTGTCAAATTGTACAAGCTAGACTTCTAATCTTCTTTGGACATAACTTCAGGGGGCCAGATAACCCAAGATGTTGTAACTCATCAGGAAGCTGTTGGAAAGAGTTTCAAGGCTTCATGGAGGCTGTTCTTTTTACATAGATTCCTGTGTCTCAGATTGTAGGGAAGGCTGTCAGATATGACTTCTCATGGAGAAAAGAGTCTGCTAATAAGACAAAGTCTCAGAGAAGGGGATTGAGTAAAAACAAAATCCTTATCCTTATCCTTGCACAAACACTTGCATGTTGCTTTGCTTTCTGTACTTTCTTACATTCTGTGCAAGTCTACATTATGTACATCCTTACACTCCCCTGCCTCTCCTTGGATTGATGGATTACTGTTCATCTGAGTAATTCACAGGGTGGAATGGAGATGTGTAAGCTAAAAGAGAAAAGATACAGAGGGAGACCTGGGGATTCAGTCAGTGTGTACCTAACTGGAATGTCTATGCTTTTTTTCAATTAATTCTTCAGACAAAATGCAGGTTTGTCTACAAGCATGAACTATTCATATTACTACAGAGAATGTGAAAATGGATGTGGAAGACAGTCCAAGTTTCTCAGAAGATCCTTTAGCATCTAGGGTTTTAGAAGGACTTGATCTGCAGGAAAAACAGCTGGGAATCTTTGGGCTAAAGTATGTAAGTCACCTGTCACCTTTACATTGATTTCGGGCTCTAGGAGAAGAGAAAATAAGGAAGATAGATGGGATGATATTTAATACAAAAAGGAACAATGTTTCTTTTCTTAATAATTCTACTAAACAAATTATTTGAAAAAAAAAAACTATATTTTTAATTTAGCAGAAAAAAAAAGCTGTCTAAATTTCAGAGAAAATATTTTTTTTAAGTTCTAGAGCTTTTTTGTTATCATTTCTTTGGCTGTGGAGTGTCTGATTTGTATAGCACTTAGGACAAAGAAGACCTAATTTTAGCTGTAGTCTGAGAGAACTACTGAAAACCAAACAAAAGGCAGTAATAACATGTCTCAGGAGAAGCACAATAAAACACTATGAAAATTTTGGCCAGATAGGTTGTCTTATAAGAGAGAAAAGAATAACCCCAGGATTTACTTTTAAGGATGACTTTTGATGTGGTGTGAGTATTTATTTAGAAAAGAAAATAACACTTTTTGCTTCTTAAATACAGATTTTAAGTGATTCCACTGTTGACAACTGTATCTGATAATTTTGCCATATTGATCTTGGAGAAAAAGAGAAATTGCTGCACTTTCTCATGCAAACTACTCTTTTCTCTCACTTTTCCTATCTGTATATGGATTTCCAGTTTCTTCCTCTGTGTTTCAGACAGAGCACAAGTTCCCTTATTGTCTGTGCAGCCACATTTGCTAAAAATCTCATCCAGCCCTCATCCTGCCCTTCCCTAACTGCTACATGCTCTTTGTCTTGTCTTCCCCCTGCCTGCCACCTCATCCCTCTGCATAACTCCCCATAGACTGGAAGTTAGCCAATGTTATACCCATCTACAAAAAGGGCAGGAGAGAGGATCCAGGAAACTACAGACCTGTTAGTCTAACCTGTACCTAGAAAAATTATGGAGAAGATCATCCTGGGTGCTATTGAAAGGCATTTAAAGAACAAATCTATTATCAGGCATAGCCAACATGGGTTCATCAATGAAATGTCCTGTCTTAGTAATTTCATCTCCTTCTATGATAAGGTCACCCACTTGGTGGATGAAGGGAAGGCAGTGGACACAGTATTTCTGGATTTTAGTATGGCCTTTGATACTGTCCCTCATAGCATCCTTCTGGANGCTATTGAAAGGCATTTAAAGAACAAATCTATTATCAGGCATAGCCAACATGGGTTCATCAATGAAATGTCCTGTCTTAGTAATTTCATCTCCTTCTATGATAAGGTCACCCACTTGGTGGATGAAGGGAAGGCAGTGGACACAGTATTTCTGGATTTTAGTATGGCCTTTGATACTGTCCCTCATAGCATCCTTCTGGACAAATTGTCCAGCTGTGAGTTGAGCAGGTTCACGCTTCGCTGGGTGATAAGCTGGCTCAACAGCAGAGCTCAAAGGGCTGCAGTGAATGGGGCCGCATCTGGCTGGCAGCTGGTCGTCAGCGGTGTTCCCCAGGGCTCAGTGCTAGGGCCAGTTCTGCCCAACGCTTTTATCAGTGGTCTGGATGCAGGAGTGAAGGGCATCCTCAGCAAGTTTGCTGATGATACTAAATTGGGAGGTGCTGTTGACTCTCTGGAGAGGCGAGAGGCCTTGCAGAGGGATCTAGATTGGACAATCACCAATGGCATGAAGTTCAGCAAAGGTAAATGCCAGATACTGCATCTGTGTCAGAGTAATGCCGGGCACAAGTACAGGCTGGGTGACGAGTGGCTGGAGAGCAGCCCCACAGAAAAGGATTTGGGGGTGCTGGTCGACAGCGGGCTCAGCATGAGCCAGCAGCGTGCCCTGGCAGCCAAGAGGGCAAATGCATTTTGGGGTGCATTAAACACAGCATAGCCAAACAGTCAAAAGAGATGATGCTCCGCTATATTTAGCATTGGTGTGGCCTCACCTTGAGCATTGTGCTCCACAATATAAAAAGGGTGTTAAGTTACTTGAAAGTCTCCAGAGGAGGGCAACGAAGCTGGTAAAAGGGCTGGAGGGCATGTCCTGTGAGGAGAGGCTGAGCACACTTGGGGTGTCCAGTCTGGAGAAGAGGAGGCCAAGAGGCGACCTCGGTGCTCTCTGCAACTTCCTGAGGAGGGGAAGTGGAGAGGGAGGTGCCGGCCTCTGCTCCCTGGTGCCCGAGAACAGGACACATGGGAACGGCACAAAGCTGTGCCAGGGGAGGTTCAGACTGGACATTGGGAAGAATTTCTTTACAGTGAGGGTGGGCAAACACTGGAACAGGCCTCCTAGGGAGGTGGTTGATGCCCCATGCCTGTCAGTGTTCAAGAGACATTTGGACAATGCCCTCAACAGCATGCTTTGACTTTTGGTTAGCCCTGAAGTGGTCAGGCAGTTGGACTAGATGTTCTTTGAAGGTCTCTGACGACTGAGCTCTTCTACTCTATAACTCTGCTGTGTGCAAGTCATGAGACAGAATACAGATAGACCTATCTTTGAGCACATTGAAAATGGTTGTTAAAAAGCAGTGCTTTTCTTCTCTCTAGTTTAAAACATGACAAAATCAATTTTAAAAAGCTTTACATCTTAAAGTGATTTTGAAGCTCTGAACCCTCTAAACGATGTGCAAATGGCAGAATGATATCACATTGCCAATCAGTTTCTCGCTGTTACAAACTCCATTTTCTATGCTGCTTCAAAAGCATGGTATAATCAACAAGTGAGCCTTTAAAATGCAAATTAAACAAAGTGCACCTTTAGAGTGAAACAAGAAAATACACACTGAAACCAGAAAAGTCTATTTCATCATACTCACTTAGAAAGTAGAACTAAGTGATTAGAGAATTTCAGAGGACATTTTTACCCAGATGCCCCAGTATTGAACACCCTGGATTTAATTTTCTAAGACTTGTGATTATTCAATATAGTTAAACTTTTCTATGCCATCCACATAGAACAGGAGATTACTGTTGCATATAGCATGGAACTATTCCCATCTGACACATGCTTCCCGCTTCAGAGAGTGTGGAAATTAAAAGTCAATGCTAACAGCTGAATGCCTTTGTTATTATGAAAGACGTGGGAGGGAAAACCTTTCTTGTCCACTCTGGATAACCAGCAAAAAGGCTTGCTGAAGTCACCTTAAAATGCTCATAATATCGATAACTCTGTGCTGAGGAAAGAGCTGGGATCCTCTGAACTTTGGCCCACCATGGCCTATGAAGGGAGGAAAGAAATACATTCACAGAGGCCAGAGAAGATTACCATGTCCATACAAGACAGTACTCTTCCTCACCACAGAAATTTATTCAAATAGGTGACAAAGGATTTCCCTCATTACTTGACATGAATAATATATATAAAAACATCTCTGCTTGTTTTAAAGGCACGAATGATTGCAAATCTGCCACCTTGTCCAATAAACTGTTTTAATTTACATTCACTCCCATAAAACTGTTTCTTGTTTCAATGCTAACTTTGTTTAGCTTCAAATTCCCATCACTGGGTCTGGTTATTCCTTGTGATTAAGATTGAAATTCCTTCCTCACCACCTGCTATCATACATTTTTTTGTTTGAATATCTATCCCTGGTAATCAAAATTGTCCCTCAATTACCTGTCTGTGAACCTGGATAAATTGAGGTATATTTTTCCAGACTAGATTTACTGTCCTGTCTTGAAGTTTTTTTCAGTGATGCTTTCCAGGTTTCTTCATGTGCAAGTACCAGAACCAGCCACTGTATAGAGAGAGCAGAAATAAAGCTTCTATTGTGGGGACTGGTGTTTTGTATCACAGAACTAGTGATGTTGTTGGAACACATCAAAAACAAAGGTGGAAACGAATGTTTGTTCAAATTGTGCATGGATATTCAGGATACATGCACATTACATATTAATCATAGATCAGAGCTTAACTTGCCTTTCCACTAAAGTCAGAAGCTTAAACCTGGATTACAGAGTTACAGTGGAAATCTTCCTTCCCAGGCTACCTAACCATTAAATTCTTCAGTTCCACTGTCCTCTGGTGCAAGGAGTGCTACAGTCTCGTGACTACAGGAGCTAAAGGGTAGTGAACTTATCATGCTAAAAGTTGGTGCAAAAACAGGTTTAACAGAGCGTGCACATGGATTTAGTTGAATTAGGCTCTCGTATTTTGGCTGGGTGAAAATCAGGATAGTAACTTGGCTAAATCTGGGTTTTTGGCATTACAGACGCTCATCAGTGAATACGCAGAGCTGGGAGGGCAGCAGCCACAGGTAACTATGCCAGTTATTGAAAGTTTACTGCAGCCTCAAAATGCAAATGATTTCAGTGGCCTGAGGTGACAGAAGGAGGGAAGCAAGCTGGGCCTTGCACAGAACCCAGATGCGTTAAATGCTCATGAATTTAGCTCTGTGAAAGCAAAGGTGGGAAGTTTGACTTTCCAGTACTGCCCCATAAGCTGTACATTTTGACATTTCCCTATTTATAAAGCTGAACCAAAAGATCTGTCACAGCCTTTTATACAGTCGAGATGACAGCTTGTTGACTTTAAAAATAAGCTACATCCTATTATGACACCAGACTCACTTGTCTAAACAAATATATTTTCTGGAACATAAAGACAACTGAAAGTCTGCAAAGATGGGATGGTCTGTAAGAGATTATCCTCAGGAAAACAACGAATGCTTTTTTTTTTTTTTTAATTATTATTTTACCAAATCACCTGTATAATCATTAGATTGAAGCTTTGTTTTCAAACAATGGGAAAGAAAAATATGAACAGCAGAGCCTGTCACCATGAGGCCCTTTCTCTCCAGAACTACTACATGTTTTCTGCCCACCAATGACTATCCAGCAGAACGACTGCCAGCACCCAGTCTGTCACCACACACGACCAGCTAGAAAGCAGGGACTAAGAAATATCAGTATTTGCAGGAAGCAAAATTCCAGTGCTCCTTCAACAGTTGCCGCCAGGTTAAATCCATCCTAGCAGTGGTACTTATAATCCATCAGCTACAAGTTGCTATTAGTAAGAACTCTACGTTACAGCTCATGGACCAAAATACATACCCAATCTATAACCCTCCTTTGACACACGAGTTATACACTCAGGGCATATTAAGAAGTAAAATGGACAAAGTAGTGAGAGGGTAAGACAAATCCAGAAGACCTTTGCATAGCAAACACATCTTTCCATCAGACAAAGCAGCCTTTGTTACTGCACAGTGTTGTCTCCATCCTTTTATAGCAGGCAAAGATAACAACACAGTCTGAGAATGGGGCTTTCATATCTCCATTTCAGCCTACCACTTTGAGTTAAAGTTCATTCACTGACAGAAGAATAAAATGGATATTCTCTGGATCAGGAGAGCTGATTGAAGGGGAATGAATACTTTCCACCATGTATAATAATGCTGGATTTGTATAGTCCACAGCAGAGTCTTCTCTTGCATCACTGACCTTGGCCCAGCCCTGTCACCATGGGGCTGCCTGGCTACCCTGGGCTTTTGTCTGACCGTGGTTACCCTCATTGGGCCTGATCCTGACCCTGACCTGCAGCTTACTTCCCAGCCCTGCTATGACCTGCCCTGTGTAGGAGCCGCATGCCCTGGGCTCAAGACTGCCCCCGGCTGCCCCCCATTGCTTGCCCGGCTCCCTCACTGCAGGGGTGGGACCAGGCCCTGGCTGGTGAGGCCCTGCCCTGTAAGCCCAGGGCCTCCCCTCGGCTCCTGGCACTCACTGCTCCTCGGCAACGTAGCCCTTGCCTTCCTCAGAAGAGAGCTGGCATTCATTTCCTTAAAGCACATTAAGGTATTTCTGAATGGGTTTTAGTCACCCTCAGTTTTTTAAAAAACATAATCTTCATGAGGGCCAAAATCCTCTTCACTTCAACCTTGAAATTCCATTAGATTTACACTATGAATGGTTCCATGCTGCAGGTTTTTTAGACCTCCTAATCTGAATACAGGTTACTTGTAAAATCACTTATAAATTTACAAAACAAGCCTTGTCTATAGTTTGAAGACCAGATCAAGAATCAGAATGAATGGCAATTCCTGGGAGAATAACTGCGACGTTCCTAAATTAGATTACTGCTGACATATATATTTTTTTTTAAACAGCTTATTTTATGACTATAAGGCCTCACATTTTAGCTCGAATGGGAACATCTCAACACATTGTCTTCTGGCTTACAGGATACTGAACAAGACAAACATCTCCTTTCCATTTCTTTTCTTAAGAATTGAAAAAAACACCTACTGGATTCTGCCAAAAATATCTCGTTTCTTTCCATCTATCACTGCTAATTTAAGAGACTTTCTAAATAGTTCTGAAGTTAAACATGTAACATCCATCCTTATGTCTAACAAATTGTCATAGTTCGTGATACTGAAGCTGTTTTGGAAATGCT
The DNA here is from genome assembly GCA_013399115.1 of Anseranas semipalmata. Taxonomy (NCBI): domain Eukaryota; kingdom Metazoa; phylum Chordata; class Aves; order Anseriformes; family Anseranatidae; genus Anseranas; species Anseranas semipalmata. The sequence continues at coordinate 361,256 of VXAA01001523.1, read as the reverse complement.
GGAGAAGCACAGAGCCCTGAAGAGGGATTTACTTGAATCAGCAAAATGTGGTACACCCTTTTAAAAGGCATCTAAGAAACACTTTTAATGTCTTAAGAAAATACCATAGTTCAGTCTTAAACTAAGCTGGCAAAGGCCTAAAATAAACTGGGAAAGCACCTCAAGTTTATATCAGCAGGGTCTCTGTGGCTTGGGAAGGTACAGCTCCTTAGAGAGAACATTTTTGCATAAGTATTAAGAGGAAGCTCCTAGTGTTAATAGTATCCTACTTGATACTATTTGCCTGTTTGAAGCAATTGCACAGCAGTTAATAGGTCTCTGAAAGCAACAACACCCAGGAGGTTAAAAAGTTGACATCTTATTTGTAGGCTAGTCTTCAACACATTAGCTGAGTGAAAAAGGAACACAGGGGCCTATGGACATGAAGTATAAAAAAACGTGCATGATAAATGGATCTAGTGATCCTTTTTCTTCATTCTAGACTGTACTACACAGACCACAGTGAATAAATAAAACAGTGAAGTGAGTTGAATATTTCAGCTTAGTGGGCAAGAGAGTGCATGCATGTGTGTGCACACATTTGAGAATTTTGCAATCTTATGCCATCCTTGGTAATGACTGCAACATGTACAGAATCACAAATGCGTATTTGCAGTATTAACCTGAAATCACTCAAAATTTGGTGCTTAAAAAGTGTGAAATTACACTTTCATTGAAGCACGTTCATTTTTTTCTGTTCATACTGTTGAACAGTATCTATGTATTCCATATAACAGCAACTGAGTCCTGGCTGTTCAGTGCTGTTCACAATTCTAAAACACCTGAGACACTGCTAAGATCTTTTTCCTTGGGAGTGGGTTTGAAATCCAAAGACAGACTTTCTGCTTATCCCAGCATGGTGATTTTCAGCAGCACCTTCATTCTGAAGTTACAGCACACTTGGGCTTCTACTGCTAGAAGTTTTAGGTGCAAACTACTTTTGCCTATGTTCTTGGCTGAAGCTTTCCTAAAATCTGAATTCTCTAACGGAAAAACAGCTTGAGACATACTGGAGAATTAGCCCAAACAATTCCGTATCACTGTGTTGTAGCTGACATTTTTCCAAAGCATCCCTAGACATATTGTGATAAGCTATGTTCTCAACTTCACTGGAAGGAAAAAGAGAGAAAGAAAGTACATTGTAAAAAGTCATTATGAAATGATTAAAGAAGTATAGACTTTTTCTTGTCAGATAGATAGAAATCTGAACTCTCAGAATTGTACAAGGAACGGGATGAAAATAAATCCTTAAGAAGAGAGATGCTTGTGACAGTATTTCTGTTTGTAAGAGTTGTGTGGAAAAAAAAAAAAGCCAGGTGCAAAACAAGAGAAAGAGACAATCCCCTGAATTTTAGTAGCTGAGTTACTGGAAGGCATGACTGTCCACACTGCTCCCAAAAAGGAGACTCACATCTCCCCACACATTATGCCTTCTGCTTGGAGAAGTGAAAGCAATAGTAGTAGGCCTCCCACTGTCCTGACATGCAGACAGTGAGCGTGACTGTTTTGCTACCCTAGACATGCCAATAGCCTAGACTACAGCCTACTTTGTAGATGCTAGAAGTTGGCTCTGCATAACTCTTTCTCCTGGCAGCCCACCTCTCACCACCCCACCTCAGCCTGCTGTTTATACAAAACCAGAAGCTGGGGCAGAATAAAAGCGACATTACAGATGTGAGCTATAACTATCCAGAAAGTCCAGAATCTGTTTGGGTACTTTGTGATGTGTCCAAAACAGTTTGAGAGAGTACAAATGGAGCTGATCTACTCAACTGCAGCACTGATGGGTCTCTGACGGACTGCCTTATGCAGACATAGTCTGTCACCTCCAATGGAGAAAAGAAAAGAGAAGAACAGAGAGAAGAGAAGAGAAGAACAGAGAGAAGAGAAGAGAAGAGAAGAGAAGAGAAGAGAAGAGAAGAGAAGAGAAGAGAAGAGAAGAGAAGAAAAAAGAAGAGAAGAAAAAAGAAGAGAAGAGAAGAGAAGAGAAGAGAAGAGAAGAGAAGAGAAGAGAAGAGAAGAGAAGAGAAGAGAAGAGAAGAGAAGAGAAGAGAAGAGAAGAGAAGAGAAGAGAAGAGAAGAGAAGAGAAGAGAAGAGAAGAGAAGAGAAGAGAAGAGAAGAGAAGAGAAGAGAAGAGAAGAGAAGAGAAGAGAAGAGAAGAGAAGAGAAGAGAAGAGAAGAGAAGAGAAGAGAAGAGAAGAGAAGAGAAGAGAAGAGAAGAGAAGAGAAGAGAAGAGAAGAGAAGAGAAGAGAAGAGAAGAGAAGAGAAGAGAAGAGAAGAGAAGAGAAGAGAAGAGAAGAGAAGAGAAGAGAAGAGAAGAGAAGAGAAGAGAAGAGAAGAGAAGAGAAGAGAAGAGAAGAGAAGAGAAGAGAAGAGAAGAGAAGAGAAGAGAAGAGAAGAGAAGAGAAGAGAAGAGAAGAGAAGAGAAGAGAAGAGAAGAGAAGAGAAGAGAAGAGAAGAGAAGAGAAGAGAAGAGAAGAGAAGAGAAGAGAAGAGAAGAGAAGAGAAGAGAAGAGAAGAGAAGAGAAGAGAAGAGAAGAGAAGAGAAGAGAAGAGAAGAGAAGAGAAGAGAAGAGAAGAGAAGAGAAGAGAAGAGAAGAGAAGAGAAGAGAAGAGAAGAGAAGAGAAGAGAAGAGAAGAGAAGAGAAGAGAAGAGAAGAGAAGAGAAGAGAAGAGAAGAGAAGAGAAGAGAAGAGAAGAGAAGAGAAGAGAAGAGAAGAGAGAAAAAAAGAAAAGAAAAGAAAAGAAAAGAAAAGAAAAGAAAAGAAAAGAAAAGAAAAGAAAAGAAAAGAAAAGAAAAGAAAAGAAAAGAAAAGAGATGCAAAATGTAAATGCTCACCACCACCCAATCGATGCCCAGACAGTCCCTGAGAAACAGCAGCCCTGGCAAATTTCCCCTCAGTTTTATGGCTGAGCAGGACATCCTATGGTATGGAACATCCCCTTGTTCAGTCTGGGTCAGCTGTCCTGGCTTTGTCCCCTTGCAACTTCTTCTGCACCCCCAGCCTACTCACTGGCAGGGCAGCAAGAGAAACACAAAAGACCTTGACTCTGTATAAGCACTGCTCACCAACAACTAAAATATTGGTGTGTTATCAGCACTATTTTCACGACAAATCCAAAATGCAGCACCATATGAGCTACTGTGAAGAAAATTAATTCTATCCCAGGCAAAACCAGCACAGGACCTCTGCCACATGAACAGATGTTCTTCATCTTATTTGTGGACATATTTCTGTATTGCACAGAGTTCAGACACCTTTCTGCATCACACACAGTTTCCCTGAAGCCAGAGGACTCCAGGCAGAAAAAATTCCATGCAGTTCCATCCATTGGATTTACCAACTTCCCAGAACTACAGACTAAGGCCATATATCCGGAAGTGTTCAGAGACTAGTGATGTAGCTTTCTTTATATAAGCACCATACATAGCACAGTAATTTTTTATTAGATCTCCAGGTAATACTGAAATACTCATATTTATATTACTCATGATAATGTTTCATATTATGCTATGAATACTTAGCACGGCTAATGAACAGCTAAAGGAATTGATACAATCTTAACATCTTCCTATAAAACAAAGCAAAACAAAAAATACACACACGAACAAATTTTGACCTACAATGTGCTCCAGCCAGGAAAACACTTTAGCATCTGCTTTATGCCTTCTCTGGGGAGTCCTTCTATGCTTAAAATTAAGCAGTTTCTTAAATGCTTTGCTGGATTAGCTCCCTAGAGCAAACACACAAGATTCTACAGTTTGTCACAATATTTCTGATTTAATGAGTCCCTGTGCTTTTGTCAACTGGCATCTGAACATTAATTTTTTCCAAGTAGAGTTGTTGCTTGAGTGAATATGGGTAATAAAAATCTGTAGTGTTGCACAAAAATACTTGATTCTGTCCTTTCATTTGCCATGAAGATATATTTTCTGCACCCTTCTAATAGTGTAAGTTAATTGTAAAGTAGCAGCTGCTGTAATATTCTTGAAGGGTTTCTGAACACAACGTTAGAAAGAACTACAATTCCAAGGTCTTGAAATACTATGCATATCTTTACATTTCCTCCCCCTCTTTTCTTATGTGGTGATTATTTTAATGAACAGGTTTAGCTAACACCTCTCTGGAAAGGTAGGTATTAACAGACCCAATTACTGTAATATCCATAGCTAATCAAGAGCTATGAAGTGGCTCAGCAGGGAGTCTAACTCATAGCTAAGAACTGATCTATACGGAATTTGTATGTGAGAATGAAATGATCTAATTTCTACCAAATACATTTTAAGGCATTGAGAGCACTCGGAGCATATGTTGTGCTTTCTCCACTGTCTCCCAATCTGCTAATCCTCTAAATTAAGGTCCTACATAAGGGCAAAAAAAAATCCAGAGCAACAAAACACTTGGATATGGATAATAATCCCAAAAAGGGAAGAAGGATTTTTTTTCTCTTTCTTTGTACTACACCAGTTACTACAAGCTCCAGTAATGAGAGCATTACATGTTGACTGTATTGCTATGATCTTCCCCGGACAGCAACTAATACTTGTTAGAAACATGTTACAGGGTTAGGTAGACTTTCAGTAAAGATATTTTATGTTCTCACTCTGGTAGGTGCTGTATAAAACATAACTAATCTAGAAATTTTGCAGCCTGAGTCATAATAAAGAGATGGGTCAAAAAGACTATTTTTAATTCTTAAATAACTAAACGTAACTCATTTAAATCAAGTCCCAGTGAACTTAAAATTTGTTTAAACAAAGATTTGGTTAAGAACTTCAGAATATGACCTTCCTTTTTTTTTTCTTTTTTCTTTTTTTTTTCTTTTCAGTGTGCCAACACTAATATGTAAGTTTATTGATATGAGGAAAAAAGAATTGGTCACATCTAACTCATGTAAATATAGTAAAGATCATAGGCAAAAAATGTGTTTCATTTCTGTTTTACATCTAAATTACAAATTTAGGAGAAAATTTGAAAACAACATTGACTGCAGGAAAAGCTTTCTGAACTGCTAGAGATGAGATAGTATTACAGGACACAATTTTAGGGAAATAAAAAAAGGAATTTTTCAAAGTTTGGCTCTTCCCTTAAGCTAAAGACAGCACATTTGTTTTGAGGACTGCAATGCAGACTGTGCCATGTTCCCTAAGAAGCAAGAAGAAAGTGAAATAGTTCCCTGTGTTGTCAGCAGAAAACAAGAAATCAAAATAAATGGTGGGCCAAATCCATATTCTGGGTAAATCAATCTTGGTTTGGATGAAACTGCTGTTTTATACAAACTAATTGCATTTACCTCAAGATAAAAAGTAAAAAATCCTTCTGTCAACTCTACCTTGGGAAGCAAATTCAGTGGGACAACATTCTAGTGCAAATACCACGACATGCTCAAGATTATGGTACTTAGGGCACAGTGAAGCAGAACTCTTCCCCAGCAAAGAGCATCTTTTCAGCCTACAGGCACAGGTATACCCCCTCCCACGCACAGCAGACAGAACCTGTCTGCGGCACCGCTGTGGTCTGAGGCAGCCACTGGTGGGACGAAGGGCTGTGTGGTGCTGAGCTGCCTGCTTGCTTAAACCACAGCAGTCCTTCTGGTGCCCAGCATGGGGCACGAAGGGATCTGACCAGAGCATGTTAAAACAAATTTGTTATAAGCATTATATTAGTTTAATAGCTGCTGGTCACAATGTTGATTTATTTGCTCTTGGAGTTGTGCTTGTTCTCAGAGTCGTGTTATGTAGCACCTCACTTGCTGTCTATGCTCCCTGTTGTGCTATTTATCATCTCTGGGGGCTGGCTTAAGGTTATCGTTTTGCTGTATTGTGTAACACTAGCTTATGATATGATAAAATTAGTGGTTGTGAGACTAATCTGGTATTTGTATCTATCATTGCCATCATCTCTGTACTTTGGAAACCATGTCTCGGAGACTATTAATAATTACATTGTCTACCTTTTCTCCTTGGGGAGCCAGTCTATGGGGGAGAGAAGAGGGGACACTTTCCCCTATTGCTTCAGCTTCCCTTTCTCCTTCACCTTCCCCTTCTCCTCTAAGCTAGTCACAATAGACCTCAAGAATTTTGAATATCCTTGGGATGTTCAAACCTGCATGTTCCTATTGCTATGTCTTGTGAATGTGTTTCTGGTTTTGCTTATGGTTAAACAGCTATTTAAGAATACCACCCAGAGGTCTGCCCTGAGGCAGGGAATCAGGGGAATGAATATCAGGAAGTGTGGGAGGATATGGGCAAGTACCTGGGATCCACTGGTATAAGATGTGTGAGCGGTAAGAGAGACAGCACAAAGTTGCAGTGGGTAAATACAAAATGAGTCTTCCCACTTTTCCCTTCCGCTTCTGACATTTAAACTAAGACTCCAACCCAGGGGCTCTCAGCAGCACAGAGATGGACTGGGAGTTCTTCAGATCTAATACAAAGTGGGGTATTATTTATGTAGTCTCTGTGCATGATCAGCGAGGACAGACACATGCTACTGTAAAGGGTAATTCAGAGCACCAACATAAGAACTCTGCATGCCCGAGCTAGGTGCAAGTGCCCACCTTTGGATGAGTGAACTGAGAAAAGGAAAGAAGGAAGATGCAACAGCTGATTTCAGAAATGTGCTCATGCCTATCCCTGCTGCTACATACAGATACTGTGAGAGAAAACCCTCAAAAGGACAGCAGAGCTGAAGCTGTGTAGAAAACGTTGCCAAACTATGTTTGTGTTTCAAGGACATTTTTTTTTTAATTTTTCAATTTTCTTAATATAAAAGCATTTAACATATTACCAAAGGCCAACAGTTGCAGCTTCAGCCTAATGAATACCTATTATCATAAATTTCATAAATTTGATTGCCTTTCTAAAGCCGGACTATAGTACTTTACTAATAAAAAAATTCAAAATCAGGCCTACTGTCCTGAGCTGTTTGGCTAGAAGCAACAGCTACATTTGTGCGTTTGTAGGCCAAGCTTCTGAAAAGTAAAAAAGCAGTTTTCAAAGCTTTAATTGTTAGTTGTCTAGTCTGACACATCGAGATGATCTGTAAATTGACACTGAATTTCTCACTGTACAAAGAGGACAGGCATGCAGACATCTACCTGTTTAGCCCATGTAAGATCTTTCAGAGGTAATGAAAGCACAAAGGGCATCATTAAGATGATGATCTTTTCACTTTAATAGAAAAAAAAATGGAAAAAAATAGAAATGAAACCAGCAATTCTTAACCAGCTTGGGAAGCAGCAAAATTGTTTCATCTCAATTCCGATCACCATAGTACTTACTTCCTAGGGAATAAATAACCCCCTATTTAGAAATTGCACCTTAAAGAAAAATACTGCATACAACTGCAGCAATCGCATATATTATTGTTGGATTTTGAATGAATAATTTGCAACACAGCTGTGTATATATATACATCTACATCTATACAGCAAAGGAAGCTGATGGTTCTTTTGTGTCTTATAGTGTTCCAGTGCTGAGGCTTTGGAAAATACTCTCAGATCAATTTCACACAGATCAATATTAGTCTGATTTTCCACGGGAAACTACAAAGCAAAAAAAAAAAAAAACTCAAACTGAAATGTTTAGATTCTGGATAAAGCATTTGTAGATTTCAATTCAATTGTCAATATTTTCTGCAGATAAATGACTACTGCAAAACTCATTATTTTGTTTAAAATCAATTTTTTTTCACTGAAAAATTTTTCAGTTAGCTTCATCAAAACCTACAGTCCCCGTACCAGCGAAGGCTCTAAGTTGTACTTTAAGCTCCTTCCTCAAAAATGACCACCATTTGCTTTTTTTTTTGTCTTCTAAGTGCACCTTAAGGATGGACTTCTCTGAATAAAGTGGCTGCTTAAAAAGAAAGAACCACAGGTGGCAACAGATGGGATGTGTGGAACATTTCTATCTTAAGGAAGAGATACCAGGTAAATTTTCCCAAGAATCTAATTTAATTCAACCACATAAAATGGGAATTTTGGCATATATAAGTGAAAACATGAAACTAGTAAACATTCAATTTACTTAAAACACATCACTGAAGTATTAGGACATAGGTAATTAATCCCAAATAAATCATCCTTTTCTTTCTCTAAGTCAAAATACCTTTGACATCCTATACATTCATGATTTTCATAAAATTTGTCCATCCAGTTCTACATTCTGTCTTCTATAATAATTCCAGAGGATGATAAATGATGCTCAGTAACAGAGAAGCAGGAAAAAACTTCCTCCAAGCAAGTAGGTTTCCTATTTCCTTCTACAGCCATCAACACACCAAACACAGATCCTTCCTACTGATCAGCTTTACTTGTTCAGTAATACTGCACAAATTTTAGGCTCAGCTCTTCCCCCAGTTCGATTGCTTCTGTGACTTTTTCTCCATAGACAAGGACAGGCTTGACTAGGTTTTGTTCAAAATACTATCCTTCTGTCCCATACATCAGAGCTGACGCTTTTCCTTCCACAGTGAGCGGCATTTGTCCCAGTAAATCCCTCCAGGATTCCCGTGACTGCCAACAGGTTACAATAACATCTGTAACCTTAGTGGTTGGTAGAAAATTTGATTTCAATGAAGCCAGTTGCTTTGGTTTTGCTATCAGCTCATCCACTTCAAATTTAAATCTTGGCAGAAGTAACAAGGACAATTCCTGTGCATATGACAACTTGGAATGACTCATCCTTCTTTCTTAAGAAAAAATAAGTACATCCAGCAATGTGGAATGAACACAGATCTATGCAAGTGCTTAACTTAATCCTTTCATTTTAATTGTGTTTAACTACTCCATAATAAAGCAAATCACCCAGTCTCTCTGTTATCTTCCAGTTCTGCATGAAATGCAAGACAATCAATGAGCTAATTGCACAGGTCACCACAGTGCAGACTGAAATGACCAGGTCTCTGTCTCCTCATGAATACCTCTTCGTATTCTCCCAGCAGGTGCATGCATCATGTTTTTTGTCACTAGTCACAAGGCAGCATCATAAAGTGCCTTGCTAAGTCAATGTCTATAATAATATCATCCAGCATCAGTTCACAAAAATATATCACACTATAAATTCAGCTCATAGGCAGCTACCAGATCTCAGTGGAGTTTGAACCAGCATGCTTGGAACTGTGCAACTGTCAAGTAAATGCCTGAATGTATATATAGAGATATAGGTATACGTACATACATATGTATATATGCATGTATGTATATATATAATATATATACTAAGAAGAAGATCATGATGTGGAGGGGTTGTTTGCTTTTCCAAGGTAGCATCTAAAACAGCAAGTACAGAGGCACAAGAAATAAACAAGAATAGGTATGTATATGTATGATCAGATTACTGATTTATTAATAGAGTTAATCAAATGTGATCAGCTATTAAGTTTTCCTTCAACTGACAGGATTTTTTAATTCATTTTTATTAAAACTGCCTCTTTTCTCAGCCACTTTTAAGTATTACTATCTCTTTCTGCAATAATCTGACAAGATGTCATGAAAGATGATAGAAAATGTTATCCTGTCTTCAAAGGTCTTAAACATAAACAAGCAATAAAAGATGGTAGGAAATGATTTACACTTTGTAATACAACTACAGTTACTTATCAGGCCTGCATTTCTATAAATATTTCATTAATGAGATTTGCACTGATGTCTGTCAAATTCCACTGAATTTTCAGTGTCATTCAGTGAAAAGCCTAGGTTTTAGCATTTTGGCTTATCAGTCGTGGGTGCCATTGGTGAAATTTTATCAGTTGTCTGGGAATTTTTTAAGGAACCGAAAGAGATTTAAAAAAGAAAAAATATATATATTTTCAAAGCACAAACAATTGATAGCTAATATCCACTGACTGTCAAAAGCAGATGCAGAATCCAGATTCTTAACAGGACATGGGCTCTGAACTTGTGAATTCCTTTGGAAAATTCAAATGGAAGTGTCAGTCTTTATTGCAATGCAGATAAATCAGAAAAGCTCTTTTTGTGTTTTGAGTCCTGCCTGATTCCATTACTGATAACATACACATGGTTACTCTTGAAAACATGAAAAAGAGAAAGCATTGCGGAAAAGACTAGATTACCTTCTGGTATACACACAAACAGCAAAATGTTATGAAACTTTATTGGGAACTGAAGAATAGGCTACGCAGCCTGACACTAAGATAAATGTCTTGACTGCAAGTTTATCAGGTGGCTATCAGGTGGTGGAGGGATTCTGCACTGGAAAGAAAAGAGTAGTTATAACCTGCAAACCACTGTTTCTCTGAGTCAGGACACAGCAACAACAGCAGCCATTGCAGGCTGGACAGAAATCATTAACACTAGGCAGAATTTTATCACGGAAGTTTCAGAATAACTTTAGTGTTAATGGCACAGTATTAAACATGTTTATAAAGAGTTAATAGGTAAGTTATAGATTCTAATTATCATAATCCATATTCCCAGTATCTGTCATATGATGTCATTTTTGATGAAAATGCATCTATTTATCCATATTTTCAACACAAATAGATTATTGAACTGTATGCAGTCTAACAAGTGATGAAGCATATGTCAAAGCTGGGCTGTTGAATTTTTTAAAACCACAACTTTTTGATAGAAAATGTAATTTTTTAAGGCTAACTTAAAAAATTCTCACAAATACACTTCAGAGGGTTCAATTTTTCCCACTGGTGAAAAAAATGATGATAAAGTAGTCAGTACCACTCTTTATACCACTTCCTTTTTTGTTGCCAGTGAGGACAAATATGATCAGAATAAGTTATATTTTTATATAAACTATGGTGATATTCATGCAGTTTCACACAGAGGAAAAATTCACTGGAAAGTTCAAAGACATTAAAAATATTTCAAAATTATTGAAATCTCCTTGATTTTTCTTCCTTCAACTCCCATTCTTCTCCCAGCCAATCAACTAACCTTCTAATAAAACATGGAGAAACACACCCTGACGATAAAAAGTGAGACCAGGTGGTGTTTCAAGTGAAAAGAGATCAATTTGCAAATTCCTCTAATTGCACATTAGTGCTTATAAAACTACACAGCAGGGAACTAAGTACAAACCTCACAGAAAAACTACTTTTCCCCTCAGAAAAACTCGACTGTGCTGTGCCCTGCGGGGGGACACAGTCACCCTGTTTTGTTCAGTTTCTTGTCACGTTCCATCTAAGAAAAACCTCTGGAAGTCTGCTCTTGTTTTAAGGCGAGACCAAATAGGCTTAAATATATTCAAGTAACTCCTAGGAGGTTGTGTTCTCCTTGAACTACATCTTCAACCCTTCCTAAAAATTAACCCCAAAAAAACTCATACTTATGCCTGACTTTTCAGGATGCAGTCCCAACCATAACACGCTTGAAGGTATTTATCCAGAGGAAGGCAAAACAAATAAAAGCCCCACGGTACACCAGTGACCAGGGGAGCCTCAAGGGGACACTTGTGATGAATACAGATTCAAATAAGGCCCTGTTTGAATGGGTATGGCTGGAAGCACAGCCTGTTTAGAGCCTCACTGTAACTGAGGTGTTGCTGGAAAGCCAGCTCACAGGTATATCAGACTGACTGGATTTTTCCCCCATAGCCTGGGGGATGGACATTTGGAGCACAGGGAGTCTTTTCTAACTGAAATGAAAAATATTTAAAATATATTTGAAGCTGACAGATAAGAAGCAGCAGGGACTACACACATTGCATGGACAGAACTCTATCTAAAGTAAGAGAACCTTTGAAGAATACACAACAAATCCAGCAACTGGGGGAGAAAGAACAATACTTCTCAAGGTTATCAGAGCAACAGTTCAACAAAGAAAACCTCTGTCACCAAAATGAGGGAAGGTCTGCTTGTAACTAGCCTGTGGCTGATGTTTTAAGGGTAAAGTAATAAACTGCACACAAAGTAACAGGGTTGGAAGACCATGAAGTCAAATTTATGGGTTTGAGTTTATTATCCCTGAAGATTCATCAGCAGTATAATTTAGGTTCAGCTTTTCCTGTAATGAGGAACACTGGTCTATCCTGCTTCTCAAAATTTCCCTGGAGAAAGCATATGTACACATACTGTTTAGTGAGCGTACACAAATTCCAAAATCTGGGATAAAGCTAGGTGCAAGAATATGCCATGCAGAGTCACCTCTCTGTCCCAGAAAGATCAGCCTTCATTTGACAGACATTGTTTTTCTGCTTTGTCCTCATAACAAGACACTTCTACATCTTTCCTCCTTCCATGACTGGCCCAGCTGTGCTGGCTGGTGTAGGTGAGACTGAAGCCAAAACTCCAACTGCACTCTGTCAGCCTGCTCGCTGAAGGACTACCACTCACACAAAGGCCATATACTCCAGTATGCCCAATGAAATAACCTGAAAAGCTCACAAAACCATTAAGAAAGGCCAGTCGTAGTGGTCTTTTGTGCCCAAGAAGAGCTATAAAGTCCAAGATGTCTCCAAACCTCATTGTATAAGGACAGAAAATGACTCACAAAAGCTTAAAATATATCCCTAAAACCCAGCTGTAAGCCACACTTGGGAAACAGGTTTTGCTGCTACTTCACATGAATTATTTAGCCTTGGAAGTACACAGAGTCACATATGTTGGTGAATGCATGTTGTAAGCATCAGAAGAAAAACACTAACAGTAGTAATTTCCACAGTAAAAGCAAAAGATAATGCAGATAGTTCCTTTTTTTTTTTTTTTTTTTTTTTTAATACAAATCTTTCCTGGCAAAAAAATATACAGAACTGGCCAAGTGCCTTCTCATTGCCAGGTAATTGTCTGGGTGTCCTAAGCCATTTTTATGTTGTACACTGTGACACCTTGCCTTCCACTCCAGGGTGACCCTGATCTTAAATGGCTACTCGACCATGAATGTTGTATAAGAAATACAGAGGCCCATATACACCTAATTAGTTTTAAAACCAGAGAAGACCATTTGAGTAGGGGAGAGAAAAAACTTTTTACTATCTTCTGAACCTGATAACTGCCTTGAGCAGTACTTTATGGTGTACAGCTGTAAACTTAGGTGAGTACAGTGGCTACATTTTCCATTAAAAGTCAAAAGGAGATGGTACCTTTTCCCCTAATATACCTTTCAAAATTTCTGCAAAACTCCAACCTTCTGCCTGCCTTTGTCAGCCTCTAACATCCACATACCGATTTGCCTCTGTGCATTGTATTCTGCTAAACATAACGGCTTTGACATGAATCAGTCCACTTCTTCAAGCCTGATAAATATGAAACATAACTTGGAAAAACATTCACCCTCTTGTCCCACGGATCAAATTAAATTACCAAAACATAGCTGAGAGACAAAGAAGAGATGTCTGCCAGCCAAAGAAGACTCCTTCTCAATCATCATCCATACTGAACAGTTTTGCCAGTGGCCTAATTTAACAATGCATGCCAGTGCCAAGCAACTTTGTTTAAAATGGTTTGAAGTTATAAATGGTTTATATCAAAAACACAAAAACCAAAAAAGTGATAGGATACATCTGGGTGTATTGCACTGCCTTCTCCACTGTTTCCTGCAGGATGGCGTGCCACGCTGCAGAGCAGGTAACACCAGGTGCTCCCCACAGACTGCCTCAGAGACAGCTGTTGCCATCCAAAACTTCTGTATGGGCTAAAGGCATATTGCATATCATTTTCCAGTCCTGGTGGATATTGGTATCTCTGTCTTAAAATCTTTTCACCACTCTGGTAATGTCAATGTCTGAGACACCTTATCAGGCCATAGACATAAACTAAACTTTCAGTTTTTATCCTTGGGAGAGTTTTAGCAATGGCCACAGAATACCTTGAACAAGTTCTCCCCCTATCTGATGTGATGCTTTCTCTGGAAGATGACTTGCCTGGCCACACCAAAGAAAATTAGGCAGGCCTACAGACAGGACAAAGGCTGCCTATAATGAACATGAGCAGAAACTGAAGTAGTGCAGCAGATTTCTACAGTTCAATGGAAGCAGCATGTTGTTTCAGGAAACTCTAAGAGGCTGTATGCTTGCCTCAGATATGATCTCCACTTTCTGCAAAGTTTTCTAATGTGGCGAGGTATTGTGCACTGGAACAATAGTTTTGAGTATGGGAATTGCTTGAAATATTACCTGATTTGACACTTAAGAAGATAGGAGGAAGAAGAGGAGAAAATTGATCTGATGATGCAAATTGGTCTTTATGGACACAAGCCTACACTCCAGCTAGCTCCAAGGGGCCACTAATCAGCCCGCCAAAGGAATTAATTTAATAATGTAGATATAGCCCTAATTAAGTTCATCTCAGAGACAGTAGCAGCTCTCTGGAACTGACAGAGACTGAGTGAGGTTCAAGGACTAGAAAACATGATGTATGTCTATGAGAGCAGATAAAGGCTGGGAAGGAGAATTAGCTGGGTAGTCCCAGAAAAATGAGGAATAGCTGATATGGATCTGCTGACAAGAAGAACAGGAAAAAAGAGAAAAAATAACCACCAAACCAAAAACAAAACAACAACAACCAACAACAAAATCTAGACCCCTTCTTGACAAATAATAGGATTTATGCATAAGTGAGCAGGAAGAAATGTTCGCTTCAGTAAAATGCTTGACAGTTTGACATGATTCTTCCATCAGCACTGCAGAAGAGGATATGAATCTATTAGTTGGTAGGTGGAAGCATATATTGTGGCTATTCGGGAAATAAATCAAAGAACAAAATCACTGTTGCAGGTTTTCTCCAATAAGTATGTATTGGATTTATTCATCCTCAGGATCTGCCTTTACTTTTCAGTTTTTAACCTCACTAGATACACCTACAACTGAACTGTACAAGGTAGGGGCAAGTTTTACTCTAGAGAAATCTCTAACTTTTCAAAACCAATATCAAAAAATCTAATTGAAGACTGGAAGTCTGGATGTCCCAACTTTCACATAATCTCACACTATCTCTGAAAATTTATAGTACTAAATCTAAACGTGAATTCTGAAACAGTATCTTTCCAAGCTTAGTTACATGTGTAACTACCAAACTAAGTGAACTCAGTAATGATGCTGCAATGTCAGAACAGTGAGATAAAGATGAGGTTTTTAACCTTGGTATGCCTGTCTTCACTGAAGCATAAATCTTTACAAGGGACTTCATGCTGCTTTTAAAGTGCTGCACAGACACCTACTCTCCTAACCAATAGCAAAATCAAGTGTAGGAGCTTGTAAGCTCAAAACATATGCATTGCACTTACTTAAGGTACAGGAAATTGTCCTGTCCTAGGAGAATCTCATCACTTGTCCTGTGATTAGTGGAAGCCATTACTGGGGCTACTTGGTTTCCCACTTCATTGAAACTATCTGTATCATCACATATTGAGCTGCTGTGCAGCTGAGAGCAGGCGCAGAGAAGAGCAATGAAGCTGGTGAAGGGACTAGAAAACAAGATTTGTGAGGAGAGACTGAGAGAATTGGGGTGTTTAGTCTGGAGAAGAGGAGGCAGAGGGGAGACCTCATCACTCTCTACAACTACCAGAAAGGAGGTTGCAGCAAGGAGGGTGTCAGTCTCTTTTCACAGGTGACAAGTCATAGGATGCAGGGAAATGGTCAAGCCACCCAGGGAAGTGGTGGAGTCCCCATCCCTGGAGGTATTTAAGAGACATGTGGACAGGACACTAAGGGACACGGTTTAGGGATGGGACTCAGTGGGTCAGGCTGATGGTTGGACTTAGTGATCTTGAAGGTCTTTTCCAACCTTCTATATTTTTCTATATTTTTAACACAGAGTTTTAAATGGGGATCCATTGGACTATTATGCCCTATACTGACAGGCTCTCTCAAAAGGTCTTATAAAGTTTTGATGAACTGCAGACAACAGAAAGATCGACTGACAATGAAACAATCCTTTCTGATAGCCTCCCATCTTGTTGATAGGCTTACCTGGTGAGCAAGTGGGTCCATAGGAATTTGTCCTGCGTTGCATGACAGTGACATGATTACATCAATGCTTTGAACAGAGAACGAAATTGGCCTTTGATTAATAAAAACATGGGTTTTTAACACTTGAACTACTATGAAGAAGAAAGAGAATATGTATCCTTGTCTCTTAAATCTGTAAAAGAAAACTTGAAAGCTTAAAGAGGGGTATTTCTGGACTGAGGTTATATGCTGAAGAAGACAGAAAAGCTTTAGTGACTATGATGATCTTTGTTAAAACACAGGGTTTTTTTTTTCAGAGACAGGAAACCAACTTTCATACTTTACCACTGTTACATAACCACAAGGGCTCTGAAAACCTCCCAATGACAGGTTTTCTTCTTTAAAGTGGAGAAAAAAGGCATGGTAAAATTATAGGATAATGTCACCATAGCTAAGAATTAGACCAAGCCTGCTCAATTACAGTTTAGATTTAATAACTAGAGCAGAAACAGTCTTTTGAAGTAGAAACTCAATGCAAGTGGGAGGCTTCACTTTTCAAAATCATCACTGAAATTTTCTGGTGGCCTTGAAAGGCAGTTAGCAAATGAAGTAGTGAGTTACCCAATTAGAAAGACCAAGAATAGCACCTCTTGTGAATGTGCAAAACTGGTTAGGAGTGTTTGAGCAATACGAGTGTAGCAGACCCCCGCATGCAGGACAGAGAGTCTCTAATCCACCTCAGCAACCTTGTGAACAAGTGTCATGTTTGACAAAGTGGTTCATGTTGAGACACACCATCTGTAAGGAATATTAGAGACTCCAAGGAGATGTCATGCTTGATAAAGCTGGTAATGTCAATGCCCATCTGAAGCACTAGGTAATATTTCAGAGCTCTGAAGAGTGGGGGCAGAAAGAACCACTAGCAATTATGAGCTTTAGGAAAGCACCTGTGAATACTGTTAATGAAAATGAGCGCACTGGAAGTGGTCTGTACTAAAACAGTTTTCATCAAACTTTTTTTTTGCATTTTCTTTCTTTCTTTCTTTCTTTCTTTCTTTCTTTCTTTCTTTCTTTCTTTCTAAGCTCTGTTTGGGGAATGATGCCCCTTTTTGTGTTACAATAATTAGTAGCTTAACGCTAATCTATTTTGCTATAATTTCACTGGGATGTTCATCCAATAGATTTATCTTTTTTTCATTACAGATATTAATTTAAGCTGTGCATGGAACCCAGTCTGTGCATGAAATCTTTAATCACCCTCGTTACTCCTCAGAAAACACACAGACATTTAGAATTCAACTTTTGTTATCATTATGAATAGGACAACCTTCTTTTCAGTTACATCATTCTGTGCTTTTTGACCAAATCTGGTGGGAACACAGAACTGCATTTGGTTCTGCAAAGTTGTAATTAGCACTAGTGATATGTGGAGCAATTTCATGACTCCTTGACATTTTAGGGGTAATATTTCCTGACCCTAGAATGGTATTACATAACTACAAGCTGGCTTTGAGTTATACTGGTCTGTCCCCAGTATAGAATTCCCACCAATTCTTGAATTCTCCATACTGATATCAGATGTCTTTTGGCAAAGAGTCATCCTTTAGGACAGTTTTGAGTTACCATAGTCATTCAAAGGAACTTTATCGTAAGCCTTAGTTACAGCTAAGAGGCTTACAAGGTAGATGCAAATTAAGCCAATATAATTTCTTATTTATTTATTTAATGGCATTCAGAACAGCATTCTGGTAAGATATTTCATATCCAGTTTTTCCAAGTTACTGGTCTTTCTCCAGTATCCAGACCCTTGGTTTTTAATGTATTTTTTGATCTTTTTTAGCATCACCTCAATTGCACACACAGCATTGTAGTTATCCTTACATGAACTTCCCCTTCACTTTCTCACTGTGATCCTCACTAGACAAGGAACTTGGCACCAGCGATAAACTTGGCCCATCCTAAGCCGAAGAAGTTGGAAGTGGACAGCCTCATTTGCAAGAGGATTAAATGTATGCCTCATGCACTATAAACCAGAACAGAGCCATACAATCTGATCAACAGATAGTGATTTATCCCATAGCCTTTTCTATCTTTCTGTCTCTTTTGTATTCACTAATAACATGCCCATGAGTTTCTGCTAATGATTTAGACTTTAGCTGTATATGAAGTCTTAAGCTTTTCTTCAATTTGTTCTACAGGATACATTGTTTGCTTGAAATAAACTCCTTTACAAATGAATGAATACTAGTCCTAAGCCTGGACTTATGAATGAAGACTTATTTGTAATAACAAACTGTAGCATAGAGAGACCTTTTGGTGTCATTACAGAATACTCTGCAGTGTTGAAACAAACATGCATTGTCATCTAACGCTGACTATTATGTCAGTGTAGGAGAAATAATAAAACATTCCATTTTTATTAGGGCTCTTACATCTTTGATCATTATGGCAAGATTTATCCATAAGGAAAATAGACATTATTAAAATGTACATGCACTTCTCCTTTTACCTCACATACATTTCAGATTATTCTCTTTCTAAAATAACACCTCATACTTCCAGTTGGCTCATTTGTGATACAAAAGATTTGCTGTACCCTGATAATTTCTTGTCCTCTGGCAAAAAATAAAAATAAAAATGCAAGCTTCAATTAATTATTTTAATCTCACCCCCCCCCCCCAAAAAAAAAAAACCACAATGATTTCTACAACAGGAGTCACCAAGATGAAATTTTCCGCTAACAAAGAAATACATCCTACACTTTCTCTGTTTCCACATGCACTGTGCTATCTAGAAGAGAGGCAGAGAAATGAAGTTGTAACAGGCAATCTACAGTAAAGACTTAAAACAAAGTACGTCTGCCTAAATATCTAACAAATCCTTGAACTGGTTTCTGCAGCAGCCACTAGTAGTTATATCACTGAATTCTAATTCCTCAAGCGGAAGGTTAGGAAGGAGGCTAACAATGGTCTTTTTCCAACACACCTGCCCCTGTCTGAAAGGGTGCCCTCATCATTTGGAGCAAGGTCACCAGGCTCAACTTCTTTGGATCATCAGTTGCCTACGCTTATTAGTGTGCTTTAAATCTCTGAATTTTTCAGACATCACATGCAGTAGGACCATTTCTGGTAAAATTTGTTCTAACAAGTTCACATCAGGCCTGTATTCACCTCCTTTGTTGGAAGTACGAGACACTTTGCAGGTCAGCACTATCGAGACTGTTCTTTTATTTGAGGGAAGCCTTTTCATTCCTTTTCTGGTTCATCATGGAGAAGTCTCATCTCTGTTATACAGTGCCTTTTGGATTTCTGTTTGGCTTCAGTCCTTTTTTCTTCTTAACAGAAGGAAGACAGGAAGAAAATCTTTATTATCTCGTTTCAATCTCCACTACAAACTGAAGTCTGACATATGAAATGGACATCCCTTTTTAAAAGTAGTGTTCAGCACAGCACAGAGGCCTCAACTCATGAGCATTCAAAAAAATCACACTCCTAAGTGTTTAGGGAGAGGTAATGAAATCAGTCAGATAGCACAGATATGTAAGCTATATACACCCCTCCTCAGCTATTGCTATTCCTATTCCCAGGAGCACAAACATTAGCCAATGTCCATGTAAAGGTTTTGCAATGCAGCTGGAGGATTTTTAGACACATTTCCTGTAAGATTCGTACAATTATTATAGACACAGTTGCAACTCAATATCTATTCTTGGCAGCATGTCATTAGACAATGTATACAGAACTCTGAGGCGATAAAACAGCTCCTGCAGTATTCAGGAATTTTAATCCATTCTACACTCCACAGTCAAATAAACTGAATTGAAATATTACTAGAAGAGATCTTTTCATCTGTTACTTCTAGTCCACAGTGACCTCTTTACAATAAAAAATGGATGGCATTTTTTTTAACGGTCAATATAAAAGGAGTTTGTTGTGCTTCACAGAAATGTCCCCCAGAGAACAAATCTCTTATCCTATTATTTACTATTTCTATATATATTGAAACAATTTAAAGTTAGAAAGATTTCTAATGCGGCAGAGGCTGGAACTCAGAGGTGAAAGCCTCTCCATCACTTGAAAACAGTTCTGAGATACCAGCCAGCCAGCACCCACTTGCTCAAATGCACTGCAGTCCTGATGGATGGGGAGCTTAATGCTGCTATGGTACCCTGTTGATCGATTTATCACACCAACTATTTCTCCACTGTGTACCCCTTAAGCAAAAGGAGGGAGCAGGGAGAATAGAACCAGGAACATAAAAAGAAGTAAAACAAAAATAATGTCCATCAAGCTAGTAGCAATTTCCCAGTGGCACCAGCAAGTGACAGGGCCTTTGTACCATAGATGATGAAACTCGCAGTAAATGGTATGTCCTCTAGTTAAAACTGCAGGGCAGTGGGTGTCAGCATGACAGAGGACCAAACAGACTTAAAAAACTTCATTTCATATACATGGAATTTGTGACTAAAAGAGGCAAAATGAGTCCTGTTCAGACTAGTAGCGTGCCATTATTTTTTGTTCTTGTTTGAGCAGCTCTTTTTATGAACCCAGATCTCCAGGCAAAAATAAAAGAGAAAATTCATATGTGGTTTTTAATCTCTTGCTATATTGTCTCCTTAAAACTTCCAGTATTGATCTTTAATAAAAACATACAAGAAGGTAAAGATAGCAAGCCGTGCCATCAAAGAAGGAAGCTTTTACTGATCTGTTAGTTCTTCCTGAAGTTACCAGCAATGACATTTGGAAATTTAAAAGTCCTGGGATGTAACCTGTTCATTGCATCAGAACATTTAGAAAAATCCTAGCACATCAGTTTGACACACTACCATGACTTTGCAGAGTGACGTAATTAAATCACTGGTCGCTTGAATTGAAAGAATAAATGAATGAATCATAATTCTAAGAGCGAGGTTTGAACAGTTTAGTTCAATGTGACAAAGTAATCTGAAGAATTTACATGGAATCTTCAATTACTAGTAAGTGAATTGCTTTTGAGTCAACACTAAACTCCCAAATTTGGAAGAGTCAGGCATAGAGCTAGATTAGGCCACTGTGGACAGGGCAAAAAAGGAAATCCGAATAATATTCTTAACTTCTCCAAAGTAAGAGTGGGAAGCAGGATGGATAAGAGATTTGGCTCAAAGCAGTGTATATTCAGTGAGGGCACTTGGAAGCAAGACCCATAATCTTCAGTAGAATTATTTCAGATAGTGAATGGAAGGTAAGAAATCCTTGGATCACAGGCTAGCTGGTTTCCTTCCTTTCTCTCCCACCCCTGGCTACAAAAAAAAAAAAAAAAAAAAAAAA